>WYDF02025543.1:0-13011 GCA_009867245.2 Adranes taylori | reverse complement strand
TATTAGTAATGTTAGATTGATAGATATAAAAAAATATTAAATGTCATTATTATTATAATTAAATAAAATAAAAGTTTTTGTATAATTTAGCCATAACCTTAACAAATACATCCACTAATTTTTTTATGTAACTGCCGAAGTCTGCAAAACTTGATTGTCAAGGAAACTCAAATATTCAACAACTTCAAACTTTCTGCAGGTTTACTTTTTCTGGTACTTTATATTTTAACGAAATAGACAACATACAGAATTTGATGATTTGCTAAAACATGACTTCTAAAATATGTTTATTCTCTTATTACGCACAGTCTAATGCAAATTCCCAATCGGGAGATAACAACAACATGTCGGACTTTTCTCGTAGCAACGATATGGATACAATGTTTACTAATGACGAAGGTAATAGTAGTAATGCGGCCCTTGGAGGTAATGGTACAAGAGCTAGTGGCGAATTGGATGAATTCGAAGACGATGAAGATGATGATATGGAAGATATGGAAGATCAAGAACATTCAAGAGATAATCGAAGAATGCGTGAAATTGAACAGAATTTGGATTTGATTGCTAATGATTACGATGCGAATAATATGATACATCGAACGGCTACTGTAAGGAACTATAATTTCATTTAACACTTTTAAAGTTTTACACTTAAATAAAATTATTTTATATAGTTTTTAATAAAAAAAATTAAATCTATGATATTATTCATGTTTAATTAACGATTCTTTCTCTTAATATTTTGCATTTGTCTGATTTTGAAGGTGACAACTATAACTCGTCTACAAGATGATCAGCAACTGGATGAATTTAGCGAATTAACCGAGAGTAACAAACGAATTCAGAATGAACACGTATTGGATTTTAATACGCTCGAAATGGAATTTGAAAAGAACTTTGACTATGGTTCGAATGATTTAGGTTATAATTCTGGCAAAGATGTGTGTCTGTCTATGCCTGAGTTGGGCGATATGGACCAAAACGTTAGTTTAGG
This sequence comes from Adranes taylori, assembly GCA_009867245.2. Lineage (NCBI taxonomy): Eukaryota > Metazoa > Arthropoda > Insecta > Coleoptera > Staphylinidae > Adranes > Adranes taylori. The sequence goes on along the minus strand of WYDF02025543.1, from coordinate 12,017 downwards.
TAGGAGCTTAGGTAGGTTTTATAACATTGTTTTGATTTTATTTCTTTCGCGAAATCGTGTGTTAATCCATAAAATAAAGAAATTTGGAGAACAGTACTGTTCGCTTCAGCTATATTTCCATATAACCGTATAAGGTATTTTCCAGCATTTTTAATGAATGTTGAATACCTGTAGCTTTTTACCTTTTCGATATTTGCCTTTTAATTTTTTGCTATGTTACGTGATATAATATAAGAGTAACCTGTATATAGCTTGAATTGACTAATTGAAGGTATTTGGTATCATTTTACATACTTGGATTATCAAATTGTTGAAAAACTTAAAAGTCTACGAAAAAGTATTGAATTGTATACCAACACTCATGTTTCAATTGACAACTCGCTTTGCCATTAACACTGATAAGAACAGCCAAATAACAATCCAGTTCGTTACAAGAGGCGTTTTTCAAAGTGATGACTTTTTGTTTTATATTTTCCCTGTTTCTTCTATAGCCTTCCGTAGACTAAAAGGGTATTTTTGTGGAAAACCTGGGAGGTGGAAGTCATCTATTTTATACTACTTTTTGTCATCTATTTGATATGATTGACTTATTTTTTCCTGAAAAAAAGAACTAATTCCTTAACTATAATTACCACAAACACTAAAGACATTGTCTACGTCGGTAAGGGTGTTTAGGTGTGGAAAGATGAGACATTCAGCATGTTGACTGATCAATCTTTACATATCTAAAAGTTGATAAGAGTTGCGGCATTTTAATAGGAGTAACAATGATGTAACAATGAGTGCAGTTATCGTAAAAGGATCTTTTCCTCAAGTATGATGTCAGGCATTTAATCCTTTTTTTAAAGCCAATTTATTGGTCTACAATGGTAATCGTTTCTCTAGGCGTTCCATAAGTGTTTTGTGAATAACCACGCCACCCCAGTTTTGTGTTTGTTTGCTGAAGTTTCTGCCCTTGATACAATCGTTGATTTTCTCGGGTGTCTTAGCGATTGTTATGAGTTGCCACAGTTTTGTGACTAACTACCATTGCCAGTTCGTCTTTAGCTCTAATCGTTAAAACATTTTAACATGTATACTTATAGATTATTTTTTGTAAATATAATTTTTTACAGGTGATAGTGCATTAATTTTAGAAAACGGTGCCATAGTCGAGCCATTGCATGAAGACGTTGAACAAAAAGTCGTCTTGTACATATTAAATAAGGAAGGTAGCGTGAATTAATAGAAAAGAAACATTTACAGTGGCCATACAGTGATCGTTAAAAAATATTTGTTGTATCGGTAAATTTCCATTTAGTGTTTTTTGGATCGCCTAAACTGTAAGCAGTTTCTGTTTCGTTTCAAACACAAAGCAACATATGTGCAACATTTCCAAAGACTACCTCGACGAGAGTTTATAATATGTCCTTGTTTTTGTCCTTGTACTATATAAATGCTAGTTTTATTTTTTATTTACAAAAACAAGTTCCATATTATTTGATTATTGACACAATGGTTTGTATCTATATCTTTTTATTTAAGAAAGCTGAGCATTTTTTACTATGAAAGTATTTAATTTATTTTTTTGTTAAATTTTCTAATGATTGTTACTCTATTTATCTGAAGAAGATGATTAACATGTACATAGATTCCTTTTGATTGTGTTCCTATAAAGAGTTCGTTCACGAATCACTTTATTCATTGGATTTTCATGCTGAGGTTTATATTGAGAGGTTTCATATTGGGGTTTTGTTTCTTGATGTTGATAAACGTTAAATAATCAGTAGATCAATGGATAGTCAGTGATAAAACAAAACTTATATTGCACTAAGTGTTCTGTATAAAATTGTGGAATATTTTTTAAATTATATTTTATGAAACAGTTTTTGATAATGTGGAAAAGGGTTTCCCAGCTCTTTTATCGTACTAAAAATAAACAAATTTAGGTTATTTAAACGTTGACGACGACTATGAATTTAGAATTCACAATATGTTGACACAATGTCAAACCACAATCACTTTTGTAGAAGGTAACTGCGATTAGAAACGTGCGATTACAATGACTTATCACAATTGTTTGAAGCTATGAAGCAACAGCTTGAAGTCTACGGAGCTAAGCTGACCGCAGTTTTCAGCAGAATAACGGTGATTGACTACTTAATTATAGTGTTTATTTAAATACTATGTTGAATGCTTGTATGGAGTGATATACTGAATTTTCACTCCGAATTACGTTCGCAAAACAATGGTTTATTTTTAGGTTTGTTGAGTATTTATACGATTTCTCCTTCTATATTTGACGCTAAAACCAGCAATTGATTTCTTCTCTTGCTTTACGAGGGATTTGTTTAAGATTCGATTTCTTTATTGCATGCCTTTTTGCAATTTCTTTAAGAGATCTTTCTCACCGTTTCAAAATATTTGTATACATGCTAATAGTAATAGTTTTTCTGTATTTTCTTCAATTGTTTCTAATTGCTTTGCGTGGGTGTCTGTAAAAACAAACATTGTGATTTTACTGTTTTCTTTTATTACTTGAACTGATTTTTTAAGAATTCATCTTTGAATTTAAATGAATTATCTCTGAATTTATTAATGGAAATATTTAATTACTAGCGTCCTTTTCTTTGCAAATTCAGCTGTTCTGTTTTGTTTCTTTATCAGTAGCTCTTAAACCATTATTTCGAATGTAGAGCTGTTCTTAAACTCCATTTAACTGTTGATTTATATTAATATGGTTATAACATAAGTCGAAGGTATACTTGATTCATTTATGAAAACTGGAAATAGTAGTTATTTTATAACGTGCTATTACGGTAAAATAGAGTAGAGACATTCGCGAATACCAAACAAGTACAAATATTATAAATCGTTTTCTGTGTCAATAATGAAAAACAATGGAATATATTTCAACATCAATTTCTTTAATAATTTGACTACTTTCTACAAAGTATATTTTTAAATATCATTGCATTTGAATTAATTCAATAATGTATATTGTAAAAATTATTCATATATAAATTTTTTTAGTTCGGATTTGTAAACATATATTTTTATGTTAATATTGAGAAATTTGAATACTATTTGTGGAAAAGTTGATTATTTTTCCTTTTTATTATTCTAATAATTATTTTTTTATGTTTTGCTATATAAATATAATTAATATATAAATATTATATGTTACATATAACAAGGTACTAGAATAAGTTACGATTTTTAATAATAGTTGTAAAAGTTAATTGTATTTGTTATTTTCTAGTCTAATGTCGATGTTTAAACAATATAAATAAAAATAGAAAAAACAAAAAACAACCACAATGTTGCTGTATATACAAGTTATTTTTTATAATAAAATAATTATGTTTAGAGGATGTATTTCTTTTATTTTTAATCTAATTGCTAAATAGACTTCTTGATTAATTTCGACTCATAAATTTGCGAGTTTCTTAGTGGGTTTGGCTGCACAAATGGAAGAATTATTCAAGTACAAGTATCAAGCGTTCTTTACAAAAAGTTAGTTAATTCATAAATTGTTTTAACAATAAGTACATTTTGTCATTAAAACCTGCTTGCAACAACAACGAATACGGGCTACATGTTGCCTATTTTACTTATTGAGCTTCGCTCCGCAAAGCGCAGTCATCGACTGCCGAAAGCACTGTCTTAGATTTGACGTAGTAGTATACCTTTATTAGGCATACAATACATGTGCAATATAAACTTAGATCTAACTCATATATAATGCTAGTGAAAACAAACACAATAAAATTAAAATTTATAAACTCAATCAAATAATAGAAACAAATCTAAAACAAAATAATTATATATAACTAAATATCAAATTTTTATTAAACCTCTACCTAAACAACACAGAAGAGGGTAAAGATAAATCCATCATATCCCAAAGTATCTATGTAAACAAGCAGTCTCATCCCTCTCCACTTTTGCCCCCATATCCTTGTATTTTTCAGTTGTGATTCATCATTAGTCGCACCTTTTCTTCACTATTTCGTTCCAGAGGACGTTATTCTTTATGTTTTTGTTGATTTTTTTATGGATAATCAGATGAAATATGCTGAACGTTTTTGGATTTCTCATTATATCTCTAATATACGTTATTGTTTTTACTGCACTGTAGTCATCACCCTCGTTAGTAACATGGTTCTCCTAAGTTATCGGTTCTCCACACTATATCGAAGGATCCATATCTGAAATGATTCATATCCATATCTCAAATCTCCATATCCATATCTCAAAAGCCTAGAGAAATCATAGAAATCGAAAAACGACTGAATACGATGAATAAACAAAACGACAACGAAAACATTTCTAGCATTTGGAAACTTGTATTACATCCATACCGTGAACATAAACAACAAATAATTCACATCAACAACAAACCAGACAAAAATGCATCTACGGTACGACCACCATCAGCATCCACTCAAACACCCAGTGTACGACCACTTTCAATAACATGTGTAGACACAACAACCGTACCGTACAACAAGCGTCACCGTACCAGGTGCGGCAAGCGCTGTTGTAGAAAGGAGAATAACAAGGTCGCATGCGAACCGCATTACACAATAATTTTTTAGACTTTCTCTAAGCTTCGTCAATGCCAGATGTGACTTCGGCGAAACGTTGGCACACTGAAATGCGCACCACGCGAGATATAACATAACCCTGAAGACAAACAACTACTCCTCGAGTGTAATCTGATGAGTAGTTGCTTATCTTCAAGGTTGTATTTAGCGTGGTAGACATTTCAGTTAGCCAAAGTTTCGCCAGAGCCCCATCTGGTATTGTCGAGGCCCGGCCCCCTTTTATCTTAACCTACTATCACTATGTTCCTTTCTTATCCCTTAACGTACTCATCACTCTTTCAATTATTACCCTTCCTCACCCCTCTTGTCCAAAGCATATCCTCCAATTCTCTCCTCTTCATTCCACTGCATCTCCCATACTCTCTCATCCAATACATCCACGTTTCCTCATCTCTCCCACACACTCTACACTTTCTCCCTTTTTCATTCATCCAGTACTTATTACCACGCTCTTCACTTCCACACCTAAACCTTGCAATCATCCTTTTCTCTTTCATTCTTAATCCAGACTCTATATATTTAGCCATCCCTTCTTCCTCCATTATCCATTCATACTATCTATTAAACTTGCTCACTTTAAAACGTACAAGAGAGGCAAGAGGGGTAGCCTCTCCACATCCATCATTCTCTCAAATATCTCATCCACCATCCCTATTCCTTCCGCAACTTTCTCTCCCCATCTCATCATAGACCTCCCTATTCTTTCATAAAGATTTCTTCTCATTTCCAACCATTTATTCTCCCTTCCATTCATACCCTTCTCATTCATGCCTTTTACATATACCAATCTTCACTCTTCATCCATCCACACTTTTCTTTCGAACCTCACCATCTTTCTCACTCCAGATATCCAGCATTTATATTTCCGCGTTTCCTGCAGCACTATTTCATACGGTGTCGTCCTGTCAACCCCACATCCTGTCAACAACCTCTTTAAATACACAGCCTGCACCCGTTTGTATCATATCCCTTTCGTACACTTCAGCCCCATATACCAACACATTTTTTACACACATCTTCATAATAACCATCCTCATATTCACCGTTTTCCCAAACCTCCACTCCCACACCATCCTCAATCTTTCATGCGCGGCGTGACCAGAAGATGTCCATTGTCTGTTGAAGTGAATATGGAAAAGAAATAATAATTCGTGTTTACACTAATAATTTGTATTAGTTTCGCGCCATTTTGATGTGTTCCTTCTGCCGGTAAATATGAGTGCATGAGTCTGTGTGTCAGTGTATCTAAACACGGAGTGGGTAGGCTAAGTGTGTTAAATTAAAGTGTTTAATTACATTAAATCAAGTGTTTTATTGTGAACGGTGGGGCTACACATTAAAAAGAAACAAGGGAGGATGTGCAACCCATCGACAATATAGACACACACATGGATATTGGCTGCTGTTTATTGGTGCGTCAATGATGTCTTTAATGTATGGTTGCAAAAATTTTCAATTTTTCGTATAAGCAATGCACACGTTCATCTTGACATACTGTCATCGTGCGATACAGATTATAAAATACCGCGTAGCAGGCAAAGGCAACTAGTGGCACACAGCAGGCGATTCGTATAAATGCATAATAATAGGTTATAAAATCGCGATTTGTGGTTTTTGTAAACAATGGAAAACACTTTAAATATTTCGCATTTTATTGCTAGCGAACTGTCAACGTGTATTGTTATTAATTGCATGTTATCGTTTATAATACGTGCGTTTTATATATATTTATTTATAGTTAAATATAGGCGAACGTAAATTACGACTAATCATATATATTACACATAAGTAAATGAAAAATCCAGTGCTTGCTTGCAATATGATGAGACGCTATAGACTACATATTGGTGTAGTCCTTGGTTAAAAATTATTTAGATATTAACCACATAATCAAATTAGTAGCCAAATAATCTAGTTACAAACATTCTCTTAGGTGGGGCATCCAATTAGGTCTTTTGGCTCAAGAAACTGCACAGCTAAAGATATCTGTTAATGTTGGCCCGAGCAATCTCCTTAGATCCTTCAGCCATACATCTGGTGTAGTCCTATTGATCTATGGTCCTGAATGTTCCGTTCGATGATTAGTCGGAGGATCTCATACTTTTCACCGATGTATTGCAGTTATGTTTCCTTGACAGTTTTCATCACCTCTAAAGATTTGACCATCACATTGAGGACTTCGATGTTTGTCCGTCTTGTCATTCATGAGATGAGTAACAATCTTCGTTATAGGTATATTTCGAAAGCGTTTACACGGTTTTCCATCTCCTGGTTGAATGTCCAATTTTCGCATCCATAGGATACAACAGGAAAAATGTAACAACGCGATAATCGCAAACGGGACTGAAGACTTAGGTTGCATGCGATGAAAATATTTTTCATGCTGGTCGAGCCTTTTCGATTCAAACTTTTGATCATGATATTCGGATCACTTTTTTCATTGAGGACAGCTCCCAGGTATCGCAATGCATGTACTTGTTAGATGGATCTATCATTTATATAAAAGACAGCAGGTATTAGTTGCTTGAAAAAAAACCACGAGCTTCGTTTTCTTGACGTTCACGTATGGCTAGAAAGACTGGCTGTGTGCCACGAAAAGATACATAGCTCTCATAGCTCAGAGAGAGAGAGAGAGAGAAATAAACTGTCGCCTGCTTTATTATCTATAGCACACACGCTATATATTTTTAATGTTTTCCGTAGATTGTGTATGACGGGTTCTGTACGCTAGCTGTGTTTATATATTATATGGATATGCGAAAGGCATATAGATTGTACGCACGCTCCACTGATACTTGTGTCAGAGACCACAATGCTTGGCTCGTCGCTGCTATTGCTGCTGCGTTCTATTGTAATGCGTAGGAATGGCGCCAAGATTGATTGTATGTTACACTGCCACGAAGGGTAGAAATTATACCGAGTTTTGGTGTATGATGGTGTGAATTAAACCTTATCGGGAAATAAAATGTCGTGTGATTGCTACACATGAACACGTATGTAAAAATTCCGTCTATAAATATCGAGAATTTGAATAGAATTATTTAGTTAATGATTTCTAGATCTCGAAAAAAAGACCAGCAACAGCAGCCAGCAGAGTGACCCAACCAAGCCAGCCAAACCGAGACAATGGGGAGAGCGTCTGTCACCGAGTCACCGAGATAGTAAGACATTTGATGAGCGATTTCTAGACCATGTACTGCTTGATTGAATTGCATGTATGTTTCAATAGCTTTGTTTTTTTTTCCCTATCCCATCACCTACCTATTTCCTATTCACGAAAGCATATAATACTAATTTGCGTTCGGGGCGTGCGTTGCCTTCACTGGAGCATATACTAATAACTTGAGTTCACGGGGTTAGTTTTAGCTGCTCAACCAGCAGTAACACTTGCGTAGACGGGACGTTATTGCAACTAATACTGATCTCCTTACTGTTCCCTTCACTAGAGTGGATAACTCTAACTAACGTTCACGAGATTAGTTTTAGTCACAACATAAAACTAACATAGCACTTGCGTTCACGGAGTATTAGTGACCTACAGTGAACTCCTAAGTTTCCTACCCTGTCCATTATACATATCGTGCATTAAAATTTATCCCGTATTCCCCATTATATTATTAACTGTTTTTATATGCTTTCCGCATTATTGTTGTTTAATTTGTATTATGTTATTTGCACCGCTTAGATAATGTTTTGTTTGTAATAGAATCGCTACTGTTTATTTTGTTAACCGCCATTGATGCGATATTGATATAATTTAACAACTAATTATTGATATTTATTTGTAGATATATTTTTTCTGTGTTTATATTGTCCAGAAGAGCAATAGACGTCATTTTGTTAAATCGTTAAATGCTGTTTTATTAATTAACTGTTAGAGTCAGCTGCCCACAAGAACAAGAACCACTGGATTACACACAAGACTGGAAGCTACCTGTGCCGCCAGTAAGCCACTGAGAACCGGAGTAACAACAGGATCAGGTTTCAGCATGCGGTCTCACGTTAAACTGACCTGGCGCCCGAGGATTCATATTTCTGAAGACGGTTATATTCTCTAATAATTATGATATATGTTTGCGCCATCTGTAACAGTCGCTAGTACTCCGTTGGCAGCCTCGCGAGCGAGAGCCTGTCACAGTCTGAGCAATATTTTCAGTAAATAAAATTGTTGTTAAAGAATTACAACAGCGTGGTTCCATAAGTTTGCATTTGTTCTTACTAGACTGTGGATTATCAGTCACATAATTCTATAATGAATTCGTCTGTTATGTCTTCGTTACTCATCGCTTCTGTCAGTACTATTTTAGACGAGAATGATCTGAATAGTATACAGAAGGTTCAGCTTCAGCAAGTTAAAAACTGTTTTAAAAAACTACGACATCCAACGAATGTCACCGTGTATCTTTGGCCCATTTGAACAAAGAGCTAGATGACACGTTGGCGTTGGGAGTGATCAAACCTTCCAATAGTCGTTATTGCTCTCCAGTTCTTTTACTTAAGAAATAGGATGGAAAATTAAGATTTTGTTTTGATGGGCGTAGTCTGAATGCAGTTACGGAGCGAGACTCATTTCCATTGCCATTAGTTGTCTTCCCCAAACATATGTTGAAAACTGCAACTATGTTGGTTAGTAAATTTGTTGCTAGCTGTTAAAGGTTACTTGTGTTTTGGTGTCAAGGCGATTTTTTACTTGTGAAACAAAAAATTTACTTTAAGTTTTGTGTTATGAATAAAATAGAGTGCAGCATAGTGCTGGACATGATAAACGTTGATTTTCGTCATTCTTCTATGAATAAACCAAGTATTTATAAGCGGTTCAAGGTTTCCAAGAGAGCCATGAAACTGTTGAAGATGACGAGCGTCCTGGGCGTCCTAGCTTACCAATAACTAATAACAAGATCGAAAAGGTGAATAAAATAATCACCGAATCACTATCAAAGAAGTTGCTGAAGATGTTGACAATTTATTTGCTTATGCCATTAGGATGTTTTGGGCATGAGATAAATGGCAGCAACCTTTGTTTCCAAACTGTTAAATTTCGATCACAAACAGTGTAGACTTGACGCTGATCAGGAGCTAGTGAATGAAATCAAACACCATCTAGAATTGCTCAAACAAATCATTAATGGTGACAAGCTCGAATTTGAATATTCTACTCACTGTTTTCTTGGACATCAATTACATAGTGTACCATGAGTTCATGCCACCAGGTCATATAGTCAACAAAAAGTACCACCTAGAAGATTTACGACATTTAAGTGAAGTAATCCGAAGAAATCGTCCGAATTCGTAGCATGACAACTCCTGGTAATTACATCACAGTAATACACTTGCGCACACTTCGCTTCTTCTTCGTGAATTTTTGGCAAGAAATAATACCGTAATTATTTCGCATCCTACAAGGCACTTTGCGACTCTTTCCGAATTGTTGAAGATGTAAAAGGACGATATTTTGCCGATATTCACGAGATTAAGACAGGAATAAATATAATATTAAAAACTTATTTTCAGAACATGCTGTACTTTAGAAAAAAATTTATATACAGAGAAAAAGAATGGAACAAAGTGGTTGTGAGCCGTGAGGCGGGTCACCATTTCAGCTAAAATAGAGACATCTCCCGATAACTTTATGTTATGCGGCCGAGTTATTTCAAACATTGCAATGCGTTCTATCTTTGTACAGGACGATACCATACGATTTGATACGATAAGTCTCAAAACTGTTTAAAGAAAATCAGCTAAACTGGATTTAATTATTTGTCGGTGCATAATTAATGCGGTTTACTGGCGACTTTTTTTGATTAAAAATTGGGGTTCCTTAATATGTTTTTCATAAAAATAATCCTCTCTTTTCAGTTAGTAAAAATGCATATCGCAAAGCAAATCCATATTTGCCATATTATGCTCCATCATTTCGAGAAAGGTTAGAATGCAGTAGTCATTTCGCGATCTCAACAAACTGTTTGGAGAAAAGATAACCAGCGAAATCTTTCAAACAGACACTTTCGACAGCAGCGGAAGAAGACGAAAGCTTGACAACGAAAATGTTGGCCGAGGACTTCAATATGAATCAATCTACCATGCTCAGAATATCAAAATTGGCTCAGTGGATCCCCCACAAACTCTCTGACAACAACAAAGCCAGAAGTGTTCGATTTTTCACGGATTTGCTGCAGCAATCCGTGATTTAGGATCGGAACCAATTCCGATCCTAAAGAATCTCGTCACTGGGGATGAATCGTCGCTCCCCTTCAAAAACGATCAAAAGAAAGAAGATTTGCGTTTCACCAGGGGGTACACCCAAAGAAATACTAGAAGGCTCCTGCTGTAAGAAGGTAGTACGTCTGGTGGAACAGAAACAAAATCATCTACTCGGAAATCATCTCCAACAGGATTTGTTATTGGTGGAATGATGACGATGAGCTCAACAATGGCGGATTCCAAACAAACATAGCAAGCGGCAATTAAATCACCTTAGTCAACTAGCAGCATGTGGTTACACCACCTTATCATGTTAGAAAATGAATCCGGAAGAAGCTTTTTGGACTTGAAGAAATGTGAAAATCAATTTCAATTATTTACTTCTCATTTAGCCATTGATTTTGAAACTGTTGATAAAAATTTACAATTGGAACTAATCGAAATTCAGTGCGATCCCATATTAAAACAAATATATATGGATGTTGGGTGATGCCTTATAGTATCCTTGCAAAGACTTATAGGTATGTTCATAAAGCTGAAGCTTGTAGGTAAATTAACGAAATGTTAGAAACTAATAATTAGACCAATTGAAGCGCTTGGAGTTTGCCTACTTGGATAGCCTTAAAGAAGATTGATCACCACAACTTTAGAGATTTGTTTAATAAATTACGAAGACTTAGCATCGGGATTTTGCACCCTGAACTGATAGAATAAAAAGCTGGGATAGAAAGACTATCGCACTGAGAAAACTGGAGAGAGAAATCCAATCTAGAGGAGAAATCACCATTAGGATGGCGCAGTCAGAAAAAGAGATGGCACTGGAAACACAACTACATGAAATAATGGATGCAAGGACCAAAAAGAAAAAGATGCGTCAGATCTACATGGCAGAAAGATCTCACACGGTGAGGGATAAGTCCAGTCACGGTCTTGAAGAAGCAGAATGGCGCAACAACATGGACATTCAATTCAAGCGGGAACATGCTCCCATACTCCCGTTCGACACATCATATATCCCAAATTCTTACACTTTTTCACACATTTGATCACCCTTCCATTCATTTCAAATACATCTTTCTTACTATCCATCCCTCCTTTTTTGCATGCCATCCAAAATATTCTGACACTTTTTAGTGTAACTTAGAGATAGATGTTTACCTCATTTTTTTGCTTATTATTATACTTTACTTTGTTTTTCTTTTAGCGGAACCAACTTTTTTTATATAT
>WYDF02025532.1:0-13011 GCA_009867245.2 Adranes taylori | reverse complement strand
TTTGAATTTCGACCAATAGAACATATTCTTTGAACAGTTGAGATTTCTAAGGATCAATGTTGCATTATTTTGTTTACAAAAATCTATGAAAACATAAGTGGTGGAGCGGTGGTAGAATCTTTATGCGACCAAATTCTTAGGGAGCATCGCATCGAAACGCCTTCTGCTAAAGTTCGTAAAACTAGCATCCAATAAAAGAAGATGAAAACTGGTTTATAGACAAACTACGGTTTATACAAAATGGGTGGGTGAAATAAACAATATATCATAAAAATCTTTCGGCAAAATTCATAATAGCTTTCGTAAAAATCAGATGCGGAAATATACTATTCTCTGTAATATATACACACGTATCCTTAAGACTAAAGCTTCCGACACTTGTTTGTATTTCTGTATAGCAGAGCGCATAAGAACACATAAGCGGCATCCGTTGAATTTTCTCCCGCGTGTAGATTAATTAGACTGTATCAAAATATTTTCGGTCAAACGGAAGCTTACAGAAGCATGACAGTTTCGTAACACATTCTGAAAGACTAGCTCGGAACACGGGGATGTTAAGAGTAACTAAATAGGGACAAATCTGAGAAAACTGCTACGTTTAGACACTCTAACAAAAACCAACTTAATTGTCTGGTAATTTTTCTATATCTTTAATAAGTCTTGCCAACTCTTTTTTAAGCTTTTCTCTACAGTTTAACAGCATCTCCCGTTTCCTCCCTCGTTTACCATGAACATGTAGTAGTATTCGAGGAATAATTGTATATTAAATTATAATAAATGTGTTATTTAATAGTACACGCGATAGTTTAAATATGTAAACAAACTTATGAAAACATTTGTAATATAAAGATTTATCAAGGTGATAAAAGAGAATTCCAAAGTTGTGTAATACTTGGTGCACTTTAGGTATTATAAATAATACCTAAAGTGTGCGCTCTTAGTAAAGCTAAATATGTTTACATCAATGATGTTAGTTATCTTAATTATTATACAATTTGAGTGTATAATATTGTGATTAGAGATTATTAGATATCATATAGATAACAGAATGTAGAGTGTTCATCATTGCTAGTTTTTTTCAATATTAATTCAATTCATTCATTTTTTTTTTCTTGTCATGTAAAAACATAAATTATATATCTGTAAATATTTGCAAATAAATCGAATTAGTTTTTATTTGATTTAATTTATCTACCAACGAATGCAACATCATTATATGGCGATCCTGCCAGGATTATAGTAGTGCGGTTAATTTAAAAGTCACAATTTAAAAATTGTAAATTTTTTTTGTTCTAAATTGCCAATGGGTGCTACCTAGAGCAAGGAGGAAATCGTGATAACTCAAGCTGATATCAGCGTTGTTACGACTACAAATACGGTAGGGAAACAGCCGAAAATTGGTAACATTTTGGGAATCTCAGCGTTTTTTATTATTTCAACCATTATTGCAGTCTTCTTACTTCAGGGAGGTCAGAAACAGATGAAGAAAATGCTAGAGGATATTGCGATGTTTAGAGAGAAGATTTGAAGAGATCCTGTCCATCAGTCATTTAGCAGCTTCGTTGGCTCCGTACAAGGTCCGTTGGTAATTTTTTTTAAATAAGGATAACTAATATTATCGGGTTTCGATGATAATAATAATTATTAATAATTTATTTTTAATTATGTTGGATATTAATAACATTTTTGATGTTATGTGTGCAAGATAGGTTATGAGTTGGGTAGATGATTTTGTAGATATTTTTGAAGAAATAAGAATATTTTCTAGGAATATAATTAAAGACGGCTATGTTAGGAGGGCGGATAAACGTTTGCTTGAAAGAAAATTAAATAAATTAGCTATTATAAACAAGGATTTTTGTGAGATTAGGAATATTTTTAATTCAAAACTAGCTGATTGTGCGATAGTTATTCTGTAGTTATTAAGAAAGTTTTTGTAGTTATTCTGTAGTTATTAAGAAAGTTAAGTTTTACGTATGTGAAATTGAAATTAAGACTCTTCAATTATTATTACATAGAATAAAATTATTGGAAAATTCTGATTTTGTTGCAATCGCTCTGACAGAAAATATAGTGAAAAGGGGCGAAAACTTTAGTTTGAAAATAGCTTCAGGGTTGATACCTATGATAGGGAGTAGCAAGGCTTCTATTAAACAGTTGATAGATGCTGTTGAATTATATGACTCCATATTAGATGCAGAGGGTAAAAAGTTATTGACAAATTTTATTCTAAAAACAAAACTTACCCAGAATGCTAAATTGGTGTTAAACCAAGAATCTTTCCAATACTGATTTGATTACTGATATTCTGAAATTCTTCTCAACTCAGGAAAGCGCGGCTTCTCTAACAGTTAAATTCCACAATGCTAATCAAGGCCATAAAAACATTAAGGACTTTGGGGCACATATTGAGTTACTTGGAATTAAACTCACATTAGCACAGGCAAATGGTGACAATGCACAAATAATTTTACCTATAACAAATGAAAAACTTGCTATATAAACCTTCACTTCAGGTTTGATTAATAGTAACATTAGTACTATTATAATATTATATATAACGATTATAAGGGCGCGAAATGTCGTTGCATTAAAAGACGCAATTCAGTGTGCACACGACGAATACAATATACAAACACATGCACAAAATATATAAGGAAATGCACGAAAAATGGATATGCATAGGGCACAGAAGTTTTGGAAAATAACAAGTTTCAATATCGTTCAAATAATAATACTGATAAGAAAGGAAACACTGACAGTAAAAGGCAGTCTAATGATATGTCGTTTCAGCATAAAAGTAATGTAAATGAAAATCACGCAGATAGAAATTTTTTTCGTCGCTAAAGATGATTTGGCGAATTTTGTTACAGAATATTATGTAGGCCAATGTATAAATGTGGTTATTGACCGTAGTTCAACTATTTCTTTAGTATAAAATAATTATTACAAAAGACAAATGTAGCATATGTTAATAATTCAGCAAGATATAAGATTCAAGGGCTTCGTGACAACGCACAATACTCGTTAGGTGAGACTCTTTACATTTAACATGACTTTACGGTACATTTAACAATAGCAAAGTATGACATATTTCATACGTACAGTGTGGTGGAAAAAATAAGTCACAGTATAGATATTTTATTAGGATCAGATTTCCTTACTAAATATAATACAATAATTGATTATAAGAGTTTTACATTAACTTTTGATTACAAAGGAGAAAATATTGTAGTTCAATTAGTATCCCAAAATGAGGAATATGTAACTATTCCATCTAGGTGTGAGAAAGTGTGCAGATTGAATATAAGTTGTAAGGAAGAATGTGATATTACCAGAACAGTTAGGAGAAGGTGTTTTTTTTTTGCAGGAGCGTTGTTATGTCCGAAAAACAACCAAGTGCCACCAAAAATATTTAATACAAATGATCATGAGGTTAGGTTACGTAATTATAATCTAAGAATTGACAACGCACGTAATTGTCATTTAAAAAATTTGAAGATGTGGATACTTATGTAGATAGAGTGGATGAGGTATAAAATAGTATAGATGTGCAGAGTTTTGTGCAAAATTTGTGATTTAGAAATCTACGAAGTATTAAAAATTGGGAAGTATGATTTAAAACTCTACCTCAGCTTAGAAGCAATATTAGAACAAACAAAATATTAAACAAGAATTCAATTTAAATTAGACCTGGTATCCGGTTCGAAGGACCATGAACAATTTCTTGTATACTAGTTATCTTTGTTTTTCTTCTTCATTTGACCGCGCCACTGAATGTAAACGTTTGAAGAATCATGAACAATTAATTGTATCTGCTTATTTTTGTTTTTCCTTTTTATTTTCTTGGCCAATGCACTGTTACTGAGGTACTGACTTTAAAGGTTCAAGGGATCAGGAGCAATTGAGAAGTATAATTTTAAAAATCTACCTCAATTGTGGCAACTTAGAAAGAATGTTACAACAAAACAATTATGATCTAAATTACGCGAGTTGATAATACCTATTGTTTTAACGTTCCACTAATTGATATAGATATTAACTGTACACAGAAGTTAAATGATGTCGATGAGTGATGACGGTGACTCTAAACGCATAAAGCGTATTAAATGTTCTGTGGACAACGCAATCAACCTTAACAATGGCTAAAGACAAATTTCAATTTTACTTGCGGTTGTATTATTACAACCAAATAGATACAATAAATGCATACATAAATATTAGTTCATGTTCTAGATTTCTACTACACGGACATTTAAAGAACTTACACTATAATTATTTTGAATGTAAATTCGATACAGCTTTTGTTATTCAATTAAGTTTCAATAAAAAAATATAGATAGAAATGACATGATTTGTTATAACAGGTGTAAGAAATAAAATTAGAATAATATAAATTATATTATTATTAGTTTAAATGAAATTTGCATTCCATTTTACGTATTTAGATTTATTAAACAATATATCATTAAGTGAAATTTAACACACATTTCCATTTTCCATACCTAATACATAAGTAAGATTGTAGCAGTCAGAATATACAGGATGTTCCAAATAAAAAATAAATAATATCGTATCACAAGATATTAAACGTATTCAGTTCGTGCAATTCTAATGTGACGATGTTTAAATATTTCAACAGATGATCTAAGGGAAATAGCGTTTTAATAGACACGCGCATAAGACTTATCATCAAGCAGATGACATCTTGTAGGTCAAAAAACTTACCGCGACGAAAAGAAATTAGTAACAGAGGAGGACAGAAAGTAGGTTTTACGTGGAACAGTATGTTAGAGAGAGAGAGAGAGAGAGAGAGAGATAATTGAAAAATAATTTATGTGACAGACTTTTATTAAGTAAATGTAAGATGCAATATATTTCTTCTCGAAGCCGAGTATACGAAGTGGCGTAAAAATCGACCTATAATATAAAAGTAAATATTCAGTAGACCAAAGGATAGAATTTATTTGTAATTGACAGCTTCAGTACAAAAAGTTTATCTCAAGTGCGCTTATTTTTCTCATTCGTTGTTTTTCGTTATAGTGAAAATTATGTCTGAAGTACAAATGTGAGTATTCAAATATTTTAATATAAATCAAATGATGTTGTGAAATGAAAATACTTTAAGTGATGATTTTATTCTGAGCTAATTGCATTGAGTGTAATAAATTATCATCTAATGTAAAGCTAACTAATTGTGAATCTTATCTAAATGTCGTAAGCTAATTTTGATCACTTTCTTAAAATACGTCCTTTTATAGATTTTGGAAATTTGTCAAAACTAAATTGTTTTTATTGTGAATAGGTTAATTTAGAATCTTTTATGTGTTTATTAATTTAGAATTTTTTATGTGTTATATTTGATTCATTCATTGGCCGTATTTGCTTTATTAAGATTGAATCTTTGTCTTTAATCCAACAAGGTGTAATAATAAAATGTATTAGAATAAAACATTTACTAAAAAACCCCAAATAGTTTTTAGTAATTTTGACTACACTCTTACTTAACTATTGCTCTATGATTTCGGTTGAATTGAGTGTGTTTTGTCTAGAAGTAGAACTTCATTATTCTGTTACCTCAGTTCCATTTCTCAAAAATAAACGTGACATATATGGGTAAGACACGGGGATTTTGCTTTTGTTGAGTTCCTCGTAACTTTTCTGTATTTAGAATTTTTTGTGAACTATTTACTTAACTTTATGCGTTTTAACCACTCCTATATGATGGACGCGCCAGTTTGGTTTAATTTTGCTAAATTCTTCGAAATTTTGTACTTGAAATTGCGGAAACAATTTTTTTTTTGTATTTTTTGATCAAATTTATTTTTCAATGTTCATACGTTATACATTTTCATAAATCTATTGCTAGTTTTTTATGGAGATTTGCCTATTTAACTTGATTTTGTAAGGTTTTGTTCACATTTTAAAGTTTTGTTTTCAAATAAATGCATGATATTTTGAAAAGTTGATTCTGGATAGCTTATATGTTCGAAACGTAGGTTTATTGTTGAAGATGATTAGGATATCGTCCAACCATTGGGTAAGATCGAAGATGTGAAATATAACGAACGTCATCATAACCCTTTACTCTAGCAGGTGTGATCTGTTAGAGTAAAGGCTTATGAAGATACGGGGAAAAGAATAAATAAATTAAGTTAAAGAAAATCCGTAGAGTCTGCCGAAGTTAAGGATGTGTTGTGTAACGGTTAGCTTGATACTTATATTTTGAGAATAGATGTTTGATGATGATTTATAACTGATTAATTTAATATTGGCAACGCGCTACTTTAAGCAAACCATTACTAAAGCCGCGATAATCGCTCGGTGACCCAAAGATAGGTGATCAGTTAAATGCACTTGTGACTTCGAGATGCGCGATAAACGCTGGTTGCAATAACAAAGACCCAATTCAAATTTGCGTCTCATCAATGTTCGACTGTGTTGGCCTTTTATATTCAAATTTTGGCGGTGATCATATGTGGTGCTAGTGGCTCTACGTGACCAAAAGCTCGGAAAGAATTGCATCTCCTAATGTTGTTAGAAAACGTAGAATCACAACCAATAAATAGTCATAGTTAAGGCATTAAAATCATAAAGGCGAATTAAAATTCTCCGAAACGAAAACATTTAAAATCTTTGCTAGCATAATTGCTACAGATTGTGCATACAAAACTCATAAATTTTGGCGGTCAGAAAACCCGCCATAAAAATGTTTGTCCTAATTCTGGGTGGTCGTGAAAAGAAATAAAAATATCTCTTTTAAAATCACAAACGAAAAGATTTAAAGTCTGTCTAAAACACTTAGCTAACTAAACGAGAACGAACTCATAAATTCTTTAGAAGAAATTGAACGCGCTGCTTGGGATTAATCGTTTTTATTTGATGCGGATCTATGCGGGCATTGTTTTGTTCTGTCCGTTTTCTTTTTATTTGCACGAAAACGTTTTGGCCGGGATATTTTTTAACAAATTAAATTTATTTGACTACTTACATTATAGTAGAATTAAATTAACTTACATAGAAGTAATTAAACGATAACAAAACTAATTACACCTAAACTAATTCTAATTAGAAAATAGCAGAACAAAAAATAAATTCTTTAGGAGAAATTCGTATTTTTTTGCAAGATTCATGAGATGAAATGTTTTACTCTTAAATTAGATAGCACAACGAAAAGTGAAAATTTATAAACAGTAAATTTATTAATAATGTTATAATTTTTATAGCAATAAAAATAATCGTTTTAATGTCTCAAAGCAATGATCCATGACAACATATGGTAACCATCGCAAATTGTTTTAAAACTATCTCATAAATTTTGAAAATACTATGTATGTCAATTGTAAGACACGCTATAAAAAAAGAAGAAACATTTTATCGATGTTTACTACTGAGTAATCAATTTTATGAAGTAGATAAAAAGAAATTCCACGTAATGTTAAGAAATTTGTGAACGATTTGGCTATGTTAAGTGCTTTTAGTATAATGATTTATTTTTATAAGTTAATGTATTTCTAAGATAGCGTCCACAGAAAAATAACTAAAATACCTGTGATAGATGACATTCTGCAAAATTTTAAATCAAACTTATTTACAATAACTCTAAGTGTGTACTATATATACTTCACGAAGCAATAGAGTAATTGTCTCCACCATTTCCAACTGCAATGCAGCATATATCAGCTGAATTTTAGCAATTCTCATTGAAACTGGGTTCCCACAAATGAAATTCAGCATAATCTGGGTTCCTACAAATGACATTCAGCACAACATGAATTTCTGTTTTAAATTTTATTTGTAAAAACCGAATTTCAATTCATAGTTGCTGATTTCCATTTGTTAAAACCGATTTTCATTTGATATTTACTGAATTTCATTTATAAAAAACAGGATTTCAGTTGATAGCTGAATTTTATTTTTACAAGCCGACTTTTCTTTGATATTTACTGAATTTCATTTGTAGAAACCGAATTTTATTTAATACCTACTGAAATTCAGTTATTAAACTTGAATTTCATTTGATAGTTGATGAATTTCATTTATAAAAGCCGAAACTCAGTTGATAGTGTCTGAATTTCATTTGTAAAACCTAAATTTCAGTAGATACTTGCTGAATTTCCTTTAAAATTTGAATTTCCTTTTAAACTTACTAAACTTCATTTATAGTAACCGAATCTCAATAGATAGTTGCTGAATTTCATTTGTAAAAGCCGAGTTTCTTTTGATACTTACTGAATTTCATTTGTAAATACGGAATTTTATTTAATACGTACTGAACTTATTTATAAAAACATAATTTTATTTGATAGTTGCTGCATTTCATTTGTAAAAACTGAATTTCAGTTGATATTGGCTGAATTTCAATTGTAACAACAAAATTTCAGTTGATTGTTACTGAATTTCATTTGTAAAATTCGTATTTCATTTGATAGTTGCTGTCGAATCTCAGTGCGATCATTTGTAAAAGCTGACTTTCCTTTGATACTTAGTGAATTTCATTTGTAAAAACCGAATTTTATTTAATACTTACTGAAATTCATTTATAAAAACCGAGTTTCATTTGATAGTTACTGCATTTCATTTGTTAAAGCCAAATTTCAGTGGCTAGTGTCTGAATTTGCTCCGCAAAAACCGAATTTCAGTTGATACTTGCTGAATTTTATTTGTAACAACCGAATTTTATATGTTAGTTGCTGCATTTCATTTGTAAAAACCGAATCTCAGTCGATAGTTGCTGTCGATTTGGTACATATTGAATTTCATTTATAAAATCTAAAGTTAATTTGATACTTGCTGAATTTCATTTGCAAAAACCGAATTTTATTTAATAGTTGCTGAAAACCGAATATCAGTTGATACTGCTTAAATTTCAGTTCTCTAGCCAAATTTTAAATTGCTAGTTGAATCCGAATTTCACTTGATACTTACTGAATTTCATTTGTAAAAACCGAATTATAGTTGCTGAAGTTAATTTGCAAACCCCGAATTTCACTTGATGCATACCGAATTTCATTTTCAAAAACCGAATATCAGTTGATACTTGCTGAATTTCATTTGTAAAATAAAAACCTAAATTTATTTGATACGTACTGAAATTCATTTGTTAAAATCGAATTTCAGTTCATAGTTGCTGAATTTAATGTCTAAAAATTTAGTTTTATGTGATACTTTCCGAATTTCATTTGATACTTACTGAATTTCATTTGTAAAAAAAAATTACATTTCATAGCTGCTGAATTTCATTTGTAAAAACTGAATTTCAATTTATACTGGCTGAATTTTATTTTTAAAAACTAAATTTCAGTTAATAGTTGCTGAATTTTAATTGTAAAATCCGAACTTCATTTAATACTTACTGAATTTGATTTGTAAAAGCCGAATGTCAGTCGATAGTTGCTGAATTTAATTTGCAAAACCCCAGTTTCATTTGATGCATACTGAATTTCATTTGTAGAAAACGCCTTTCAGGTGATACTGAATTTCATTTGTAAAAACCGAATTTCAGTTGTTTTTTGCTGAACTTTATTTCTAAACTTTTTGTTTGATACTTACTGAAAGTCAGTTGTAAAAACCAAATTTAATTTGATAGTTGCAGAATTTCATTCGAAAAAACTGCATTTTAGTCGAGAGTTGCTGAATTTGATTTGTAAAAGCCTAATTTCATTTGATGCGTACTGAATTTCATTTGTAAAAACCGAATGTCTGATGATAGTTGCTAAATTTAATTTGTAAAAGCCTAATTTTATTTCGTACGTATTGAATTTGTAAAAACCGAATTTCAGTTGCTGAATGTCATTCATTAAAATTTCATTTCATTTGTCAGTTGCACGAAACAGTTAGCAGTTCATTAGTTGATAAGTGTTATTTTAGAATTAAATTAAATTTGAACAAGAATATAATCAGAAATTAATTTATTTGAAGAAAATTAGAAATTTAATCTTCAAAATTTATTTTTTCTATAAGAAATTCAACCATCGACTACCGTGGCTAAATAACTGTTCTTGTAATAGTTGCTTCACCTACATCGGCTATCGACCACGAGCCACTTGCCAACAGCTGCTCTAGCTATTGTTATAGCTCCATTCTAATTCTCGCCTTTAAGCTATCGCCTAGGTCATTACGTAATAAGGTATTGCATCCTGTACTCAACATCCAACTCTTATTATAATCGTCGCAAGCATCTGGCACCTAGAGCTAATACGGCTTATCCTGTCTTGGCTCAGTTAGGCTTGGCTCGGCTATCGCGACGTTAAGATCGCCGCGATAATCGCCTTCTATCGGAACGGCTTCTTACTGTCTGATGCTGTTTCTTACTCTTTTCTACTTATCACATGCCGCCTACGAAGCTCAGTTGATCTGCAAATTAGTCGCGCCAATAATTCTCGGCGACAATCATTAATCAATATATAAGAATTTTTGTACTCACTGGCCTAGTAATGATAAGCGGGAGCATTAAAGGGCGTTAGATGCTACAATCAATAAGTTATGGACTTTATTAATGTACCTCAGTAGAAAATAGTCTTGATCTGCTATTGAAACTAAATCAGCGAATTTCTTAATTGTGTAGTATTAATGATACTGCCGATGAAAGGAGAGAATCGAAGGAAGACAGGAAATTCGTTCACACTATTATATACCGATTGTAAACGACTAATTTCTACTTTTAATCATCCTTTTTTTACGAAAACGTTTTTTTTTTTCTTAACAAATAAAATGATAATTATTGAACTTAGAATAGGCAACCCAATCTACAATGACGATTATGAATATCTATAATCGAGCCATTGAAATATTTTACAGAGGGATTAACTTATATAAATTGAAACTAATTAAATAACCTAAAGTGGAATTATAACAAAACTAAACAAGAATATTTAACTGAGCCCTTAAACAATTATTCCCATTTGAAACGTTTTAATTCACCTATCAATGAAGAAGTCATTTTAATGTGACACCTATTAATTAATGTAAAATATTTTAACTTTTACAACTAATTTGATTGTTAGGCAACAATGTTTAAGGAAATAAAACATTCCTTAGCATTTACTCATCATGACTTATGAGTATTTGAAGTATATACAGTAGAACTAATAAAAATGAAGACTTAATTTTTATCTCGCTTCAATATTTCTCTTTTTTTATTGTCCCATTAAAGCCTTCATTATTTGATGGTTAAGCATTGAGATTTATAATAATTAATGACCGAGGTCTTGTATTTATCGAATACGTCTGCTTTTACCGCATTTATTTAACAGGAGTCTTACTAGTATTAGTTTCCGATATGCAATTTATGTAAGTAGGAAAATATATAAAATTTATCTATGATCTAATATAATCCACACATAACATTTTCTTATGAAATTTCTACAATTTCTCATCAGATATCCGAAATCTAGTAAGGATATTACATAAATTAAATGTCTTATAGAGAACTCAGTGAATAGCAGCAAAATTGCGCATAGATTTGTACTTTTACTCAATAACTAAACTCATATCCGCATTTATTTAAAGATAATTTAGTCAAATTGCAGCTTCTTTAAAAGGAATAACATAACTGTAGAAAAGTATATCATCTCATAATACGTAAAAATACTGTACCAAATAAGAATATATTTAAATAATATTGTATGAATATGAAAGCGATTTAAATTATATGCAGTGGTAATTCCATTGGCACTCAAATGATACTTAATCATCGAATGAAGACAAGTGCATCATAATGGGTGGCTTCAATCTAAAATGGAAAGGAAATACTGGAAATAAAAGAAAATAGAAAATGAACTTTGACGAGGAGGGCCTATGCCAAATTCTGAAAGAAGATATAAGAATAACAAATATATTGAGCACTCTTGCTAAACTTGTTTCTTTCTACGATAGCATGGTTAACTCAAGAGGGAATTTGGTTAAATGGGGTTACCTGACATTCTTGGTTGGTCTTTTGTATCTTCTAGTTACACTTGCTTGGCTGCTCCAGTACTTACTGGAGCCTGTTGACTTAAAATAGAAATAGGGGAGTTGTTGGAGGAGATGTTTGTTTTTGTCTTTTTGTTTATTTTAATTATTTGTTTTTTTAATTTTTATACAATTCAAAACCTTTATTGACATAAAAACAGTACAATACATAAAACAATACAATACAAAAATTTACGTTTCATATTCTATAATACAAAACAAAAAGCTTTATTTCCCCTCCTTCTACTCCCCTCTACCCATTTCACACTACCTTTGCTACTTATTCTATTTCTTATCTTCTCTATCCTTCCCTTCCATTTACTTTTTCTTTAATCTTACGCATGATGCCTTCCTCCTACCCTCATTTCCCAAACACACTCCAATTCTCTGCTAATTTTCTCCCATCCCAATTCCACTCTATTCCATTATATTCCTTCATCCAGTGTTTCCATTTTTTTCTTTTCCCTACATACCCTATACACTCTCTTACTCTCATCTATCCAGTATCTATTGTCCCTCTCTTCCCTTCCACATCTGATCCTCGTTATCATTCTTTTATCTCTCATACTACGTTGTGACCTTAAATACTCTCTCCTCTTTTATCCATTTATATCTTTCATTATACTTGCTATATATTTTTCTTTCATCCCTCTCTTGCTCTCTTTCTCTCTTCCATTTCCTTACTCATGCCTCTCCCATTCAACTGCCCATTCAACTTATTCAACTGCCATCCTAGCTTTTCTAATGCTTTCTTCCACTGAACCCACTCATTCCTACATCTATTATTTTTAATCTCATTTATTCCTGCCATATACACCATTTTCATCAAGCGGTCACTTTTATCGGTAACCACTTTCTCTCAAACTTCGTCATTTGCTTAATCGAGTCTTCCAACATTTATACCTCTGACATTCCTGCAATATAATCCCATTCAGTGTCAACCTTCCTACTCTTATTTATTCTCTTCAGACATCCTTTTTGCTCTCTTTCTACTTCTTCTCTTTCACCTAACGCCCAGACTTCAACCCCATATTTCTGACACATACATCTGACATAATA
>WYDF02025531.1:6851-26399 GCA_009867245.2 Adranes taylori | reverse complement strand
TACCCAACGACAAACATTACGATCTTAATAAGAATCTCGATTTATTATACATTAGTCAAATATATATAAATATATATATACATATATATATATATATATATATATATATAATCATTATTTAGAGATTAATTATATTTCAAAAATTTTAATTCGATATATTCTAAACCACATTCGAATCCAATTAATGTTGTTAAATCTTTCGATTTACTCAATCATCATGAGACTTACTCATTAGCTTACTCAATTGAATTATAACATGAAAGAAGAATGAAAGAATAAGAACGTTTAAATTTGATTAAATTACTTTTATCAATTAGATAGCATTATCAGAAGTTATTGCCATTAGCTTTCAAATAAAAATAAAAGAAATACATTATTTAATTTTGAAGCTAATAGAGCAAATATGCTTTATAAAAAATTTAAATTAAATCTTATGCTTCGAAAAATACATTCATTAATAATGAAACAAAACAGAATTGATCAAAAAATAATTTTTTATTTAAATAAAATTTTTTATTTAAATTGAGGTCTAATTTTTTTTTGTTTTGGAAGAAGTTAGGATTTCTAAAGATTCTGCAATATTCAATTTTAAACCTTTATTATACAAATGCAAAATTAAAAAAAAATATTTCTATTAAATTTATTAATATGAATAAGCAAACTGGAATCATCTTTACAAAGTACTTCCTTACTTAATACTTTTCAAATGTGCATTCAACCTCAGTTTGAAAGGTCTCCCAGTTTGACCAATATAATTTTCACCACAGTTACATTCTAATTTATTATTATTTAATTCTGGGTTTTATCCTTATTTTTAAGAAATAATGTTTTTACAAATAATGTAAAAATATTATTTGTTGAAAAGAAGGACAAAACTCAGAATGAAAATAAAATAGTGGTAATGCTTATTTTAACAAATAATATTTTACAAATATCGTAAAAATATTATTTATTCAAAATAAGGATAAAACTCAAAATGAAAATAAAAATATTATTTTCATTTTCATCAGAATAAAATATTTTCATTCCTGGTTTTATCCCTTATTTTTAACAAATAATGTTTTTACAAATAATGTAAAAATAATTTGTTATAAATAAGGATAAAACACAGATAGAAAATAAAAATAGTGTTAATCCTTATTTTTAACAACTGATTATTTTACAAATATAAAACGAAGCTATAAAACAAAGAATAAAAACATTCTTTGTTAAAACTAAGGATAAAACTCAAAATGAAAATAAAAATATGGTTTAGGAATTACAATGATACATTATTTGTAAAAATATTATATGTTAAAAATAAGAAAAAAACTTAGAATGAAATTAAAAATAGTGCATATAAATTAGAATGTAAATGTGGTTCAAACTATATTGGTCAGACTGGGAGACCATTGAAAATTAGCGTGAAGGAACATTTCACGCTAATTACACTTGGTAAAGGTGATTCTAGTTTCGTTGGTCATATTAACAATTTAGATCATAACATTAATGGAAACAATTTTTTCAAAATTTTGCATTTTTATAAAAAAGGTTTAAAGAAAATTATCAATTCTGTTTTGTTTAATAATTAATGAATGTATTTTTTGAACAATAGCATTTAATTTAAAAAAATTGTGCTATATTTTGCAATATTATTGCTACATTTTATAGGAATAATATATTGCTATGAAATTATATCTAATATATATTGCTATATTTTATAAAACGTTTCAAAATGAAACTGGTTTTATTTTAATTTTTTTGAAAACTATTGGCAAATAATTTTTGAAAATATCATCTAATTGTTTGAAGTAATTTAGTCAAATTTAAATGTATATTTTTTTCATTCATAATTCAATTGAGGAAGTTAAATAAAATCTTATTAAATACATTTAATTGTAATTTTAAGTTGATTTATTGTAGTATATAATCTGGATACAATCTAGGATTGAATAAATCGGAGGGTCTAACAACATAGCAAGATTTATGTGGGGTTAAGATAATATCGAATTATAATGTTTTGATAAATACTCCACTACGCCGACTAGAATCATTTTTTTAAAATTATATTTTATTTAATTAAAATGCTTTATTTAATTTAACCCCGAAGAGTTTAAGAATGATCTAGGTCGCTAATATTTTGTGACGCGACAATTTGCGACGTGAGAATTTGGTGGAGGCACCGTGTAGTTCTTCTGCAATGCTTTTTTTTAAACTAGACTCGCAGAAACGTTTATCCTCGTTACTAACACTCGTTTTAGATTCGTATTCCAAATCCTATGCTATATTTCATTGCGTTGTAAATGTAGTGTAATAGACTAGTTTTATACAAATTCAGTTGCAATAATAGATAATATGAAATTTCTTTCTGTTTTCAAAATATGTTATTTTCGAAAAGATTTTATTTTCAAGAAATAGATCAATAAGTAGATCAAGGATTAATATTCTTCATAATGTATAAATATAATCGCTACATCTACAAGGGTTACAAGTTTTGGAAATTATTATTTTAGCTTTACAAGAAAGTATCTTTTTTATACCTCACTATATTGTCTATACAACTATGGAGAGTATAGTGGTATAGACAGTATAGTGGGGTATAAAAAAGAAACTTTCTTGTTCCTTTTTTATACTCCTCTACTATCCCACTATCCTTTTTGTCCACAACAGCATAGTCGGGTGAGTTTTCTCTCAAATAAATATCTGCTTCATCCCCTGAGTTAAATCCACCGACTATAATAAAGGGAGTGAAAAATATAAATTATAATTTCATTTAATGTGAACTCTTGCTAATAATCATATTGACAAATCAATACAAGAATTGTATTGCTTATGTTTGAAACGTTTAATTTACCTATGAAAAATGAAGTCCCTGAAATATGACATCTATTAGTTAGCCTAAATGATTTTAATTTATGCAACTAGTTTGATTGTAAGACAATAATATTTATATAATTAAAAATTTCCTACCCTTTAGCTATCATGACTTATGAGTATTCATAGTACTCATAGTATCTATAGTGTAATAATAGAAATTAATACTTTTAATTTGTCGCCGCGTTACATGTGTCTCCTCCAACCCCTCGAAGACTTTCGACCCTGAAAGTCTTCATTAATAACTTAAGAAATGCTTTACTACGGTACAATAATTTAACACTTTTAAAAAAGTGTTTCATAAAATTGTTCTATTATACTCGAATGTACTTGTTTACTTTCTATTTATTTACTTACTTTAATGCAGAATAATCCACTTACGTTTAAGTACCGAAGTTATTTACCTGGAAAAACTAGTAATTCTGTAATTAATCACTTATTTGTATATTCATTGAGTAAAACGTTTCTTGTGAAAGGTGCACTTTGTATAGATGTGGGTTCTATAGAAGGAGAGGTTTACCGCTATTGTTTGAATAAATGGATTTTAATGTTTATAGCAAGAATCGATTCGATGGTAATTGGTATAACGTATAGGCAAAAACGTTTATATTCCACGTACCGATAGGGAGATATTGGTCACGTTAGTTAGTTAAATCAAATTCGTGGTTTTGTTTGAATATGATAAAAAACACTCGCACACGCATACACAAACAAAAGGAAAGTGCTGTTTCGAAAAGTCATTTTTAATTATTGTTTCCAAAAATATAAAAACAATTCTCAATTTTGTGCTTTTTGTTTCGAAATGAAATAAAAATTGATTAGAACAGTTCATGAGTCGATCGAACAGTAAATGAGTATTTCAACTAACAGTGACTCTGAATATGTTTTTAGTATTTTTTTATTTTTATTTGACATTTTGTCGTGTACATTTATTCCACATACTAAGTGACGCGTTTTGATCCATGCGGACCATTATCTTCTCAATACTTTTCAATTTTGATAAAGCAGCGACACTCAAAATGGCGTGATATGAGATGAATTATTGAAGCCGACGAAACTGATTTGTTTAGGGCAAGGGTGCCAACCCGTTTGACCCTTTGGGCCGTATAAAATTTTGCCAAAAAAAAAAATTGGGCAACATAAACAAGTATATTTTTTGGCAATTTTTATTACCATTATTTTGTAACTGTTATTACAACCGATAAAATCTGGATAATAAAAAAACACCATAATAATTAATAATTGCAATATTTATTTGTGATTTTTATGTCAAAAATAATATTTTTTTAATTTTACTTTGGGACAAAGAGGAAAGTATTTTGGGCCGCATGCGGCCCGCGGGCCACGTGTTGGACACCCCTGGTTTAGGGATTGCAATTGGGATAATTTTTAAATGTTGAATAATATTTTATGGAATAATATAGGATATTATAAATAATTTTATTGAAATATTATTGGAATCATTTTGCAATTTGCAACATTGCAATTGATTGTCACATATTTGTCACGACATATTGTCACAAGTGGACAATTTTGATACTATATACCTGTTCCCTTCACCAAATTGTCACGGACCGATCAGCTCTAACAAAAAATAATCTTATACTCTTGCACAAAACAAGAATTATACGACCGTGAACTTGTCCCTCCTTAGAATGGAATACAGCTGCTTCCTGTCGAGCAATCGCGTTCGAATTCTAAGAATAATTATGTATTTCTCGCATGTGATAGAACTTTTACTTTAATTTGCATTTATTAGAATATTATATGTAAACTAAAGTAACGCGCTTGCATCCAGATTATATTTAATTCAACCCTTTACTACTCCTGTACAAGCAATATTGCAAGTTATTACAACATTATTACCAACTCGCGCATCTCATTTTTCACACATACTCATCTGCTTAGTTACCATCTTGAAAATCTTTTCGATCCATCCCCATCTTTATCTTCCAGGTATTTCCTGGTTTTGCCCTTCTCTTTCTTTGAGGTACTGATCACTGTATTGATGCGCTGTAAGTATATTTAGTTGGTATATTTGGCATTTGTAGAACCAACCCCACTTTTTTTAGTCACTGCACAAACGTTGAATCTGAGTATTTTACCGAATTTCTATAACTTCTGACCATTACTCTCTTATTCTAAAGCCTTATCTCGATTGAACTCCGCTCTCCCACCTACACGAATACTAATTCGTGATTTCCAAAATGCTAATTGGCAACATTTTCAACAAAAATTAGCACAAAACATTCCATCCAACTCCGAAATGGATAGACTAGCTGAAATAGACTTAGTCGTCAACACTTTAACAAATCTAATCCAGAAGTCAGCTTGTGAAAGCATTCCAATTAAATCTGTAAAGCTAAATAGATATCCACTTCCTCCAAGTATTGTCAGTATGACCCGAGAGGAAAGAAGAATCGATGGACAATTTTTGTCACGTAGGAATCCGGCAATCAAAACCGAGTGGAACAGACTCAACGCTCGAATTAGAAGCAAGATAATTGCATACAAAGAGGACTGTTGGGTCGAAGGTATAAAGCAGTCAATAAAAAATTATTAACTAATTAACTCACTAGAAACAAGCTAAACAAATAAATCAATAAGTATGAGTTCAATAAATATGATTTAAACAAAGAAAAGATATGCGAGGTATAATCCCAGAAGATTTCATGAGCGGTCACTGAATTCTAAACATAGAAAGATAGAAGAGAGAGATGAAAATAACTGTCGCCAGCCACGCAACGTTTGCACACCCGCGTACATAGAAAGACAGGAGAGAGATAGAGTAGACTGCAGAAGGCCGCGCAAGGCTTTCATGCTACAGTGGTTTTGCTGTATTGTTTTGCTTGTTTTTCTCTCTTATTTTGCTGTATTGCCCAAAAGAAGAGAGATTAAAGTCAAAAGGGAATGAACGTGATTTATGATTTCCTTGCAGGTGTGTGCATTTAGGCCATATATTCTTCAGGTTTTTGGTTATTCGAACACTGAACGAGAGACAAGAAATTGATGTACGCAGAGAGAGAGAGAGAGAGTGAGAGAGAGAAGAGAGGGAGATCCTTTTCTTGTTTTCGTAATGCTCTCTTTTATGGTTCCTTCGTTTTTGTGGACATTTTCCTCTATGGGTTCAATAAACTCTCCTCTCGATGCTTTTGTCCGCCAGTAGATTTTATGATATCCAATTTCTTTCAAAAAACTCTTAAAGGGTTTATAGAACTTTATGTGCTTTAACCTCGGCTGGCCAGAGATTTGATGCTATCTTGTTATCTTGTTTTCAACAAATGTTCCTAATGAATTCAATGATCTTTCAGGGTTTGCTATTTATTGAAACGAGTGTGGTACGTTTTGAACGCTTTCCATGTAAAAATCACCGCCGTTGCATTGCAGGTCGCTGGTTTGTTTGCACGTTAAATCTGATTCATACAATCATAAAATCTTTGGATCTTGGCAGTAATGTGATGGGATATTGTTCTTTAAATTCTCATTAGAATTCTCACAAAATTCTCACTTCGTAAAGATTTTAGCAGAAATTTTTCCCAGGCCCCACCCCATTGCCGCCGGCAACATGAAAGACTGCGACAACTGAGCAGGACACTAATTGTCTCTAATTTCAAATAAAAGGTCACCCCCAAGCCAGCGTTAATCAGAGGCATTTAGGATCTTGTTTTTGGTCGTTCATGAGAGAGCTTTTTTCGCACAGTTCTATCAGTAATAATTCTCAAATAAGCAACCAACGTATTCTTGCAGAGTGAGTTAAATTTCGCATTCTTGAATCTGTTTCGCCACTAGGTAAATCGCCACCAGTACGAAATTTTTATTTTAAAATTAAATTCATCAAAGTCAGTATAGAATTTTATGCCAGCAGATCAGGTATACACTCATTACCATTCTACATTTGTAAGCAGGAACACTTACATTGAGTACAGCAAATACGAGTGATTAAAAGGGCAATCAAACTGGCAACGTTAGGCCTTGCTCTGAAAGATATGAAAATTAGGTAACAAAAATAAAGGAAACTGCTATAGGCTTATACCTAGCAATACAACTAGATCGGCTGACTGCGAGTGATAATAGTAATCCTGCAAACTCATTGAATTGTATCCATAGTTTACGGAGCACTAACAAAAAGATTTGATTCCGACCTTTTCGTATAACGGTGATACTTCAGATCTGATAAAAATTAAGTAAGTCATAAAGTTGCGTAGCATCCGATATGTTTCAGAGCATGATACTCACATCCCTAAAATTTTCTTTTTGTCTTTATAAACAATAACCCAATTAAGCTTTTCAATTTTCTTTTTCAGCCAATAAATCCGAAATAATTCCCACCAGCCTTAAACTCTTGGCAAATGTGTAATATTTGTTTTTTTTTGTTGTATGTACATGTCTGTTTTATTTCATTTCCACTCAATTTTTCTACCTATTTCTTCAGGGAAAACCCTGCACAAATATCTGCGACCGTCTAAAAGAAAATACACTGCTGCTTGTCACACGTATCCAAACTAACTATTGTTTTCCGTCTCACCCCCCCCCCTCTCCCTCTCTCTCTCTCTCTCTCTCGTTGCTTCTAAAAACCCGATTTTGTTTTGTTTTTTCGCGTCACGCAAGCCAGATTTGAATCCTTAAGGATTAAACTCGGATCGGATTTTTTCAATCTTTCTGCTCGGTGTAAATTGTCCTTATAATTCTATTTCTCACTCACTTCTATGTCGCAACAAAATCTCGTTCCGACAATAATCATTTTTTTACACGTAATGAATTGTTTTTGTCGTAAACAACTCAACACCTTTCACTAAATCCGGCACTGATTAATGTTTTAAAACATTTAAATAAATGTTTGAAAGAGCACGTAATGTTTATTATTGTAACGTCGTTGAAATAAAAATTACAAAATGTTAAATTTTAAGGCACCTGGCGAAGCCGTCGTCGCCGTCGCCTTGTTACAAGTATGCGTTTCTATGCTAATCGATTATTGTCCTAAACAACTATTAACCTAATTTAAATTAATAGATTTATTTATTATAAACCAAAATGCTCAAAACTAAATAAGTAAATCAATCTTTGCTTTATGTAGTACGTATCAAAGTTTTGACTTCCAGTATATAAAAGATTTTACTTCCAGTAGTGGTCCCGTCCACGAATTTTTTGAACTAACACTCTTCCATGATTATTACAAAAAGAAAAAATACCATAAGGTCAAAAGATAAAGAAAGATCATTTCAAATGTTATGCACACATTCAAGAAAACACCTGTCTAGAGTTCAATATAGACCTTTCATTTCCTAATATCTTTTCTTCATACTCAATGTTAACTACATTCTTATTACCCATCCTTCAATAAAACACTTTCCTGTTCTTAGCGAACCATGCTGGCGTGAACCTTAGTCGAAATTTCTGCTAAAATCTGTGAGAAGAGTTAAGTTCTTTCGAAGTACTTTCTACAATAGGAAAAGTACTTCCGGTCGTTGCAAATTTTAAATAACATTATCGCATAATACCCCAGACATGATTCTACGTTTTTATGATTCTATGATGCTTAGCTCTCCAATCAGATTTTACTGGCTAACGGACAACGAGCTGTATTCCCACTTCTACTGAGGACAATACCGTGGAAAGCGTTCAAAACGGCGTTCTCTTCTTACAAACAATAGAAAAATCTGGTTAGATCTAAGTAACGCCCACAAAGTTAATTAAACTCATTAAAAGTTGTATGTCGAAAATACAATGTCATCGTAGTCATCATAGCAAATGAGGTTACGCGAAGTTCAATATACTCATAGAAGGAGGTCCTAAAAAATTCTCCGTACTAAGACCAGCAACCTTACTAAGAGGCATTTATTCGAAAACAAAGTTTCACCAAAAGCGAAAATCTATAGTAAAAAAAATGATGTTTAGAACGAGACGGCATAAAATAGAACAAACATATCGCTCTCTCTTAATATGAATCATTTCGTGCTCATATTCTGCACTCGATTCAACTCAGACAAAATGCGAAAAACATCTGCCTAGTTATAAATCGCCTTAATCCCTTTTGACATGTATTCTCATTCCACTTGAACTAAAGAGCAAAAACGAAGGTCATTCTAATACGCGTGAAATATATTCTTCACCTCTCTTTCTCAGTTGGTTTCTCTAACACACATAAATGCGAAATTTGTTGTGTGGTTTCGCGGTATTTGACACCAACTCTTGCTTCCTTCCACCTAAGTGTACGAAGAAGGCGTATGCTGCTTATTTGGTGGCCTCGATCAACAATTCTAAACATAGAATTCGCTAACTGCATGTATAAAAGGACTTGATATTATACCTCGAGTTATTTTCCTCGTTCCAATTGTTTTAATTAAATATCAAATCATGGTTTACCTAATTATCGAGTTATTTATTTGTTTGATGGTTTGTGAATTAATTGTCTGATGATTTTTTATTTCATTGTTTGTTTTAATCATTCATCGACTTGTAGAACACTATGACGATAGGCCGATAACAAGACATACGGTATAATACTATGTGATGGTGCAAAGACTCTGGATGACATCAACAAACGCTAAAGTCATCATTATTAATAGTCATTAAAAATGTGTTATTAGGCTTTTATGAATTTGATGTGCTGCACGAAAAGAATTTCGTCAAGAATGCTACACGAAATTCTTTTGGAAAAACTCGGGAAAAACTGTAACCCAAAAGGGGTCCAAAGAAACTTCAAGGGGTCCATCGAAACGACGCTAGTTTTGCGCTTTGTGCAACATAAAAATTGATTAGAGTAGCAGCCCTACTAAAATAAGTAATTAATCCAATACTGTAACACCCCTTTTCTCAAAGGGATTACTCAATTACTGAAGTTCGTTTGCCGCGGTTAGTCGCAGTTCGTTGGGGTTGCGATGCTAATTGGCTTCACTCCAGTCCTGAATCAGGCGTTCGCCGTACTTAAAATAGGGATCAGAGATTGAGCGTACCTAAATCTCGGATAAAATGGGAGGAGATGCACATAAATAAAAATCACAAATAAAAATAATAATAATAGAAACAACCCACCTTTTGTAGTCAAAAATAAATTAATACAATCTGATAGAGAAGGATTGTAAATAGTTCTCTTCTGAATACTATTTCTTATGTTACCATAATTAAAGTCTTTAAAATGATGAAGCTAATTATATACAGATGTTATGACAAAGCATAAATAATGAATTTGTAGCATAAATAGGATCAGCTGGTAAGTCAAAAGTTGCATAATGCACTTATTATACGAGTTATAATAAACAAATTCACAGAATATTATATGATAACTAATTCTAATCCTATCCCCCAATAAACTCAAATTATAAATTCATCATAAACCACCTTCCCATAATTACATGATTAACCAACCTAACTGTAAATAATTAAATATTAACTACGATCAAATTCTATTATGTTCTCTAAAAAGTCAAACTACTCAAAAATCAAATCCACTAAAGAAATCATTAAATATTAAGCATGAGGCGAATTTCCAGAATAGCTTAACACCTTCCTGCGACTGACCATCAGAAATTGAGAGCAGTCGTCCCTTGAAGCTGTTTCAGCATTTACACCACCAACAAAGGAGACGTGACACCGACAACGAATTGTCTATTCGAAAACCATTAAATTACGTCACCGTTATCTGTTAAAGCCACGATGTAGCAACAATATAATTCTTATTGGCTAACGGCTAGTAGATTAAGCTTATAAAAACCACAAAACGTGTTCGACGCCAGCTTACAAAAATTAATAAAGCTTGCCCGATGGCCAAGCTCCATTATCCGCCACAGAACTTAATCAAAAAGTCATTAATTTGCCCTATAACTAGCAATTTAATACTATTTGGCTTAAACAGACATGTTTGATTTATACAGATTTAATTTTGGTTAGAGTCGAAAATTGCTTTCTAACTCAGTGACTTGCCGGACAAAATTGCTTCTTGATGAGCAGCTAGGAACAAGTTATTCACGCAACACATTCACTGCATTCTCCAGATTGGCATTTAATTCTTATTTGTCAAACAACAAGTACATCATACCAGCCACCGATCAGGAATCGAGAAATTACAAAAATCAGTGTTGTACCTCCCCTACGTAGGTACGATTATTTACCTCAAAACCAAAAAAAAAACAGTTGGTGACAATCTAAGAACCCCAGTGAAATAGGACAGCGTCATCTCTCGACTGAAGACGCTACCAGTTTGATCATACTGTTGAAAATTTCTATCTCATACACAAGCCATTGCCCCTAATTAACCAAATTTCTTGTATGATAAACTCCATCCCAAAGCACCACCAAGTTTTATTACTACAACATATCTAAATATTCACCCAACCACTTAAACAGTTTGATAACGCGTCATCTACAGCGAGAAACTATTGTCGCAATGTAATAATTATATCAAGTATAGCTACACAAGTATAGAATACACAAGTATACACTACACAAGTATAGCACACTACACAAGTATAGAATATAATGACACCTCATTTAAATAGATCAAATTAATTATGTAAACATAATCTGTTCTCAATTAATTAATAAAATTATCAACGAATTGATGGATAGTTACAATACAGTAGTATACACAAAAATGAACTAAATATTGCTAACATTAAAATTAACACCGAAAATGCGCCAGCGCCTAACGATATACCGATTACCGTGGTAAAAGAAGTTCCTTTCTTTGGCAATAGAAAATACTGATTTGGTATTGGAACCGAAGCTGGAAAAATCTGTAAATGATTCCAAGGGCTTCATGGCCCAAATAATTTTTATCATCATTGGCAAAACCTTTAAAGACAATGTTAACAACTATGTTTCAGCAGCATATTAAAAGGGTTTCATGAGAGACATGTTGGTTGAAAAGGGACTTTTAAGGGTGGATGCTCTTATCGTCGTGAAGCAGTTTGCACATGAGTCTAAAAGTGGCTACGAACGTACCCGTAAGCTTGTCAAACTTGCTTGATTAATTTGTTTGTAAAAGAATGCACAATTTATATTCACGACCATACGTGTCAGTATGCTTGAAGCAGCCGCTATTTCCAAAACGGACAATGCCGCGCTCGCTTCTGCAGTATTTCTTCTTGTACAGAAAAGAATAATGAGAAGAAACAAATGTGGCATGTGGCGTAAAAAGTAGTTACCCAAGAGAAGTTCCACCGTACGACGTAATACGAAGTCTTGAAAGAAGTTGTACCGACATACGAACGATAGACTGTAACATTATAACTTCTTGTTACAGGATGGAGTTATGATGATCTTAAATATTTAACTGTACCATCACCAATGACACTAATTCCTGAAACCTAATTCTTTTCCTAGTTCTCTGCAGGCTCTTGATGAAATGGGCCAGGAAATCTTGACTCGAGAACAAGTTTGAAATGCGATACAGCTTATATAAAAGGCCCAAGAATGCTTGATACCCATGTATCTGTGCTTTATTGGAACGTTTGTTGGCCCAGGCCATGATAAAGCTAAGAAAAATCTGGAAACATAGAAATATCACTAACAAAACAAAGACAAGCTTTGTAAACTTTTCCGATTTTTCGTACGCTTCAGAGACCTGCAACAGGCGAAGCATAGATGCGTGGGTCTGGCAACAGGACTGTGGGAGTTGCCTGGATGGCTAGAAGAAGAAATGTCTCCATCTTAAATGAGGTCAAACCAGTACAAAGATTGTCATTGATGACATATGGACAAATTTTGAAATTTTTCAGGCACATCTCTCGACATGACACCATGGACAAACTTATTGAAGACCAGAAGGGAAAAAGGGAGCGTGCAAAATGGAAAATTCAACGGCAGATGAGATTGTTTTGAAAGAATGCGGGATGCACAAGTGTTGGACCAAAGGAATGATGGAAATAGCAAAGTATGTGATAAAGGTAATCATTGCTGAAAATGATAGATTAGTTAATGGAATATACTTGAAAGTGTTAGTGGATGAAAGGAATGGGATATGAATAATTGAATGAACAAAAGAAGAGATCATATGGATGAATAAGATGGTCGATGGAATAATGGCTTGAGTAGATGATGGACTTGAATGAGGTAATGAACGAAGTGAATGATGTGGATTTGCAAGAAATGTGGGGACGATTGACTAACACTAGTAGATGTAAAGATATGAGTAATGGAGAACGGTTATCAGAAAACATGGTAACTAAAGTATATGGAGAGAAAACGATACATATATGGAAAAAAAACAAACGATAGCGTGTTTCAAATGTGGGAGTGAGGAAATGTGTAATAGGAACTGGATGAAATAGGAACCCGGCACCTATATACTAGGCGCGACCCTGATCGTCAGATTGTTCTAGCGCTCTTACCAATCTCGTAGTTACGTCTGTAGCCGCCTTAACGCAGGTTCTTGAAGATGGCGTCATGTTGATCTTTTAAATATAATAGTAGTTAGAAACACCAGCAAATGCTTAAACACAAACAAATCAAATCTAGTAAATATCATTAGCTACTTTTCTCAGGGTTTCATTTTAGGCCCTACGCTGTCAAATCTTATATACAATATGACATCATCAAAACATAATGAAAGAAAACTGAAATTGATGTTGCAGGTTTTACGGACGATATTGGTATCCTTCAAAAAACCTCAAATTTCACGGAGAAACTAAAAATGCCTCAAGTTATAATATCAGTAAATATACATCAATTACATGAATACATGCATGTAAACCCTCACATTTTTAAGAATAAACAAATAAATTAATTATTTGCTCCAGTTATGTATTATTTTCTGATAGATATTTAAATTTAAATGTAATTTAAGTATCTAAATAGATCAAAAATTTACAGTAACCATAATTCAATAAAAAATGTATGTTCCTCTCCCCCCCCCCCCCTCTCCCCTCTTGTGATGCCAATAAAGAAATAGTTTTTACAAATGACGATTTGTCATTAGTGTCTTATTCATTGTGCTAAGTTTGAATTTTCTACGTAGCGGTTTTTTGAGATATTTAAAGAATATATATTTGACTGTGTCATCTTCAAAGGGCGTCAACTCCCTTGGGAAGCATTATTGGATTAAGGTGATTTAGGTTAACTCGACATAAAATAATGTCTAGTATGTGTAGTTTCCTCGTGGCAGGAGAGTTTCTGGAGTTCCTGCAGCTGGGCCAGGCTGTGTAATCTGCGTGCAGGACAAGAGCTATAAACGTAATAAAGCTTATCTAAATAATTCCCCAAACTGATATTGTTACGTTTAAACTTGTGACCTGGAATTGTGTTAGACCTAACTGGATAAATTAATTCTCCTTCCAGTTAAAACACATCCAATTCTATTGGGGTATGGTCAGTCTTTAATCAAAGTTTCATTTAGGAACGTAGTTTAAAGTTAACAAAACCATACTAAAATTGCCAATCAAACAATAATTATTGGAACCATTACTTGATTAAAGTCAAGATTCAACTCTAATAATTTATTTTACATACTACACCAATTAAAATGGGCTCATGAATTTTGCCAAATAATAAAAGAGATCTGATTAAGGTTTATTTCAATTGCGTAAATATTTATACGAATGCAACATACTTTTGCTTTTAGTCCAAAATAAATAATACAACGACAAAGAAATATTTAATTAATTATAATAATTAGAGAATAATTAATAAAGTCTGGGATACTGACAAAATGAGAAAATATAGTGCGGCTCTGATTTGTTAAACTTTCATCAATGTCATAAACATTTATACCCCACCACCGATATACTATATTTTCAATTGGAATAAAATTATGTACTCAGAATAAAATGAAAGGAACTTGAGGTGTTCAATTTCTTAATCAATATTTAAAATAAAATATTTCACTACTCACATCTGTACATCAGCAATAATTTTCACAATAATTAACGACAATTAAAGTAAAAAAAATGCGTATGATAAACTTAAGAGCTGGACTTAATCAAAATCTAAAAAGTTTCTGAATCTCTTGTATACTGATTTTTCGCACCTTGCGTACTAAGCTATAAGCAGAAGTTTGTCACATATTTCTTCGACTTACTAGAATGCCTCTTTTTTAAATTATTGTTCCATTTGCTCCCTATAATTGTTCCATTTGCTCCATATTGTTCAATTTGCTCTCTCTCTCTCTCTCTCTCTCTCTCTCTCTCTCTCTCTCTCTCTGGAGCACAACTCATTGCCTTAAAAAAGACCACTTTAAGGCAAAATTACATCACGGTTCGGGTTTTAATTTAGTCCGATAAAATTAAAAATTAATTACTTATAAATTAAAATAAAAAACACGTTTTCATTCACATTTACAACAGAGATTTCAACATGCAGTTCAACATTATTCGTTTACTTTTTTATTTTGTTTGTGTCGATTACGTTTTATTCCTTTTATTCCGTATTTACAAGATTAATAATAAATAACTAATTACAGGTATCAATACTTATATATATATATATATATATACATTTTATTCGTTTATTATTTATTATCGTCGTCGTGTCTCGATACGTTTGGTTAAGACTACAGTAAACTGCCGCCGATACTCGCTATATGCGTATGCATGGACGACTCTATTATTTACACATACTAGAGTCGTGTCCATACCGGGATTCCCTGAAGTTAATAATATACTTAAAGGAAAGATAAGGTTGTTGGCAAACAGTACTATCTTCATTA
This sequence comes from Adranes taylori, assembly GCA_009867245.2. Classification (NCBI taxonomy): domain Eukaryota; kingdom Metazoa; phylum Arthropoda; class Insecta; order Coleoptera; family Staphylinidae; genus Adranes; species Adranes taylori. The sequence continues at coordinate 10,906 of WYDF02025531.1, read as the reverse complement.
TCATACAATCTAGACCGTCCGGCCGCGGCAATTTGACCACATCGCTGTCGGCGGCAGTTGGACTATGTCGCTGTCCACGGCAATTTGACGATGCAATTTAACTGGCAAGGTCGCGGCAATTTGACTGCCAAAGCTGCTGCCATTTGACATCAATATCAGATGCATTTCATATCAGGCTAAGCCACATAGAAGCGTGGCCGGGTTTAGCTAGTGTGTTATATATTTCATAATGTCATACATTTCAGAGGTATCAATTTAAGGTATAATGTCACATATACTAATATTACAGAGTTCAATGAACGTAGATGGTAGTTAGACGAAATAACAACTAAAGTGAGATGAACCATTATAGATGTTGAACCACCTCCAAAATCGAGATCGACAAATTAGTACCGGTTGTCTAACTACCATCTACGTTGATAGAACTCTATAATAATAGTACATGTGTATATTTTATAGAGGATTTTCAAATTAGCTTAAACAGGCAGCGTGGTGCAGAGAGAGCTGATGACGGCTAGCACCTATACCAGATATAGTCTATCTACCCTGACTAGTTTTTTTTTTAAGATTGTTGGATGTTTCCTGCAGTCAATATGTAATTTTCGAAATGAATTTATCTAATTAATAGCAATTAAATAATACTTATTCAAATATTAAGATCCTTAACGAAAATTAAGTTTCTTTATATATGTATTGAAAAGCTTTCAACCCGTCATAAATATATTATGTATTTGCTAAGCTAAGGCATAAATGACATAGTACTTTAATTTGTTCTTCATTTCTTTATAAATTTTATTATTATAAATTTTCAATAATTATAAATTCAATTCAATAATTATAAATTTTATAACTAATTAATTCCATACATCATCACTTTTCCCATTTGCTACTAATTTATTTTCATCGTGGCAAGTTCTTACCCCTCATGCATCTACAAAGTGACACCTGCTTCTATCTTAAGCGTGCATATATTCTTTCAGATAGAATCCCGATGTTCATTAGATCATCTAATTAAAATATTTAATAATCTGTACTTACATTAGAATACCTTTAGAATATCAAGAAGTGAATACCTCTAATATCTTTCGGCGATACAGTATTGATCACATGTCATTAACAATTTAATGGACCTTCATCAGAAACCTGGTATGGAATCTTAGTATTGAAAGAATTAAAAATCGGTTTAGAAAGATATAAACGAAATGATGTAATTCTAGCGATGCCAAAATTTGTTTTATATAGCAATCAAATAGGTGACATGAATCTTTATATTTACAATCGGAGATAGATTTCCGCGAACGTCCTGCCGTGCGATGGCACCCGCACACCCATCCTGAACAAAGCGCAAAACGGGAAATAACATTAAGATGGTTTCGCCTGACGTGAGACATAAATTTGTGCAAACCAACTTTATACTTGTCGACTTGGAATTATATAGTAGTCGTATCGTAAGCCAAGAGGAGAGGCTGGCAGTATACGCGTGTGTGCGTGTGGGCGAACGAGCGAAAGTACATAGATCTTTCGGGAGTTCAATTTCCTCGCCTAACAAACCAAAGTTAAAACAGAAAACGGATCGCTGCTCCTACTGATGCTGATTCGTCTGTTTTGACTTTCGCGTTTAAATTATGAAAATATACACTGTGAATGGCTTCCTGGAATATCTATAAATAGATTGGATATACCTTTGTATTTATTTATTATCATCCCATTACTTTCCCATTTTCAGTTTTGGCAATTGAGATTACAAAATATTAGCTTTGAAATATGTACAAGCACTGCTTCTATATTAGCCGAATTTTGTTCTTAAAGAAAATTTCTCAGTAAGTGAATAATTTATTTTAATTCGTTTAAAAATAAGTGCCAACTTGTAATATTATTTGTTAACGTTAAAAAATGCACAATAGAAAGTCAAAAATATTTTTTATTTCCTAGAGTAGAACAAAACCACGGGGTCTAGACCACTTCCTCCTCACTATATCCCGGCTCGTCTACCATTCCATTACCTTTTTCCTAATTTCGTGTATAAAATGGTGGAGTTTTCGGGTCTTACTGAACAACATGTAGGTAGTCAAGAAAGTTTGGGCCCTATTCACCAGTGGCGCATTCACCATTTGTTTTTATGCTAGAATGCATTAAGATATTGGTGAACAAATCTGCATCATTGGTTGCCTATATTTTTGATACAATATTATATGCATACGGTTTTCGTTTATAGTGGAACCCATGCCGAGGTGGAGGTTCAAAACTAGCAATTTTCAGTGCAATCTTATGTTGATGTATTCTGTATAGAAATAATAACATTATTCTGAGCAATTTGAATTACATTAAGTTTACAATTTCATATGATTTGTATGAAATTATATAAAATTATATGAAACTATGAAATTAAATGAAATTATATGAAATCATATGAAATCAAAAGCGGAAAAATAAAATTTTGAATAAAGCAGTTTTTTTTTCTGAAAAATACCGATTTTTTTTTAATCAAAAAGTTGAATAAAAATAGTCTTTACTGGTATATACAATGTAACAAAACATGTTACAAGACAGAATAAAGAGTCTGAATTATGAGTAAACGAGAATTATGTATTCCGATTATAAACAAATATTACTTTGCTTGTAGATAAAACATATTCTTTATTATGAATTAAACACACTGCTTAGCGCGTATGTGAGTGGGAATATTTGGTCACCTATCTGATTGTATGAATCAAACAGAGAGAGAGAGAGAGACAGTGATAGCGGACACTTGTTATTACCGTGCCCCAGATTGAGTACGTCACACTGCTAAACCCGTTTAACTATGTATGATTATGCGTATGCGTGCGTATGTGTGAGAAAGTATTAATGAAGTAAGCTGACGCTATTCACGGGTATACTATATGAAACCGCATTATTGTTGTTCACTGCTGCCGCATAGACTGCTGGTCCATTGTTTCTGTTCAGAGAATATTGGAATGGAGTTGTGTGTGATTTTGACACAGATGGTAGGGATAAAACCGATTGTTCCATAGGATTGTGTGGTTGAACCATGTCACGGAAATAAAATGTCGAGTGAATGACCACACACAAACCCGTACCGCAGAGTAATATTTGTGCGAGTCTCACGACTTTAATAGTAAGATTTTTAAGCATATAAAATCAGTTCCGTGCAAATTCGAAGACAAGCCGTCCAGCAGCAGCAGCAGTTTTGAATAGACTTATTTCTTTTCCTACCCCTTCACGAACCTACCTATTATTCAACTGAAAGAAATGTCGACGAATTACGAAGCGTTACACAATGATACCTTCCTGCATCATACACTTCAGTGTATAATACTGTCCTATGCTGGTCTTAACCACCTGACTATAGTAACATAAACGTATTACGGAGTGTTACTTGTCTAACAGTGGATGTTCCACTGGGGTGTTTAATTTTTACTTATGCTGGTTTTAATCGCTCGACAACAGCAACATCGACGTATTACGAGGTGTTGCGCGTCGGCAATAATTCCTTACATACCTTCACTATGGTGAATAGTTTTCGCTTACATTGGTGTCACAATAGCGTCGACATATTACGTAGCGTTACGTGGGTGTATAACTCCAATTTACGCTAGAATTAACCACCGAGAACTAGTAAGATCGACGTATTACGAGGCGTTGTGCAGCTTTAGTGATTGCCAATATTCATAACGTACCCACCGCCTGTACCAGGATAGTTAGATTTACCCCTACCCGCCGTTGTATGATACCGCCATGTTAGATGCTTACTGCATTAAAACTGTTTTATTATGATTATTATCACGCCACTTTCATTTTGTTTTGCAATTATTGTTATTATATATTTGTACTGTTTTATTATATTCACCGTTTGGATATATTGTTTTGTTTATGATAGGATTGCTAACCGCCATTGTTGCATCATGAAATTAGTGAATATATATTTTGTTTTCTGTTTATATTGTGCATGAAGAATAATAGACAGTTTTGTTAACTCATTAATGCTGTGTCACTCATTACATCTGTCTTCAAGGACACGAATACCTCAGTAAACCCACAGTAAACCACTGAGA
>WYDF02025530.1:0-40798 GCA_009867245.2 Adranes taylori | reverse complement strand
TGCTGATGACACATGAAACCTGTTTTCGTACGACACATATACCGCGTTTCGAGTGAGTGTGTAACCAATTAAATTCAGGTATAGGTTAAAGATCAAGCCGCATATCTTTTACGTTAGTGGGGGGAAATAAGGAGAAATCTTTGATAATATTAATGGTGGACTGGGCACCATATCTCTTAAGAACCTGGCCAATATAGAATTCATAGGAAAGAAGAAAATATGCTCAACAAAGACTACGAATTTGCTGTTAAACTTAATAAACCAGACTTAAGTCTACTTGTAATTGAAATTGAAGCAGCAATCTGACATAATCTACAAGAAACAGAAATAAGAAACGAACCGATACAATTACTAAGGAATGAAGAAAGACAATTCAACAACAAACATAATCATGTTCACAATCAGATTAGAACGATTAACAATATAAAACAAAAAAATACAAATTACTACCAAAGTACCTGCTAATTACTAAAAAATACAAATTACTGACACGGAACCTCCTTCGTAACCAAAACCAAAGATACAATAAAACAAACGCAATAAACAATTGATAAATTCACTACTAACAAAATACGTCAAATAACCATGAAGCCACAACTTCCAAAACTGTGGAATGCCCAAATTGCACATAAACAATTTTCTAATGAGACCCATATCCACACCATACAATACACCAACAAACACAAAAGCACAAACAATCAACCATGTAAACAACAAGCAAAGAAGCCCAAACACACAAGAAACAACTCCACAGAACATAAACCTCACCGGAAATTTACATTATGTTTTCATTCATTGACACACACCTGTAGTCCATTATCCCTATTGCAGAACTATTCGAGGAATACTTGTATATTAAATTATAATAAAAGTATAAATATTGTTAAAAAATACACGCGATCGTTTAGATGTGTAAACAAGCTTTATGAAACAGTTGTAATAAAAAAAACATTTATCAAAGTGATAACCAATTTCCAATGTTTACTATTTTATGCACGGGTTATAAACAATACGGTAAGTGTGTGATCTTGGTGAAGATGTTTACAATAATGACGCCATAAAGAGAAACAATATAAAATTCGACTATATAATATCGAGAATAACATATTTCAAGAATTATTATTATCAGATTAACATGCGAGTACTGATTATTATCTAGCACTATATTGTTCATCTAAACCATCAAATAGTATTATTTGATTATCACGTAACTTTTGTAAATAAATCAAATTCATTTTATTCGTTTAATGTAATTTAACAACAAATCGAACTTCATCACATGGACATCCTGTCAAAGTGTTTAGTAGCGCGGTTTAATTAAAAGTCAAAATTTAAAAATTCAAATTTTGTTTTCAACATTATTTTCAAATTTGTCAATGGGTGCTAACAAAAGCAAAGAGGTATCAGAAAAATACCAAGTTACAGTATCGTTCAAATAATTATACTGATAAGAAAGAAGATACTAACAGTGAAAAACATATGTCGTTTCAGTACAAAGATAATTTAAACAAAAATTAAGCGAATATAATATTTTATATAGGTATGTCAGTAGTTGTTGACACGGGTTCGACAATTTCTTTAGAATCAATGCAAAATTCAAGGGTTTCGCAATAAAATGTAATATTCATCAAGTGAATCAACGTGACAATTGTCGATTGCAGGATTTGAGATATTTCATAAATACAGTATTGTGGAAAAAATAAGTCATAATGTAGATGTTTTGTTATGATTCAATTTTCTTAGTAAATATAATGCCATAATTGATTATAAGAATTTTACGTTACATTTGATTACAAACGAGAAAATATTGTCGTTCCATTAATATTCCAAAAAGAGGAGCATATAACTATTCCAGCTAGATGTGAGAAAGTATGCAGGTTGAATGTAAGTCACATAGTAAGGAGAAGGTGTTTTTATTGCAGGAATGTTGGTATGTCCGAAAGACAACCAAGTTCCACCAAAGACACTTAATACAAATACCCATGTAGTTAGGTTACGTAATTATAAAACAATAAACGAGGTGCACAGAATTTTGATATAAAAAATTCGAAGATGTGGATATTTCTATAGATAGAGTGGATGAGGTGTTAGGTAGTAGAGATCAAGGTATGACTGAGGAAGAAGTAGATTCACTGCCGAAGATTGTTGATGTTTTCTTTTCTACGAGGGGATATGTTAACTACTACTAATAGTAATAACAGTAATAATAGTAGTAACCTTTATTGACATTTCAAAACAAAGTACATTTCATATAACCCAAATTACAATTTATGCAATTCATAACAAATCAAAACAATTACCTTTAAACAGAGAACAAACAAAATACAAAACAATCCATTGAACTGTTCTTATATTACATTTTCTTGTGAAAAATATGTGGAAGTTACCCTCCTATTTTTCCGTTGATATTGCTTATAATCCCTATTCATCCCTTCTTCCTATTCCCCTCTTTTATATAATTCCTCCTCAATATTCTTCATCATCATCTCCTTTTCCTCCCTGTCCCATGCACACTTTCCAATTCCTCGCTTCCTCTCTTTGATCCCCTGACTAGCCAAACATCACACATTCATTCACCCAATGCACCCATGTCTCTCCCATTCCTCCACAAACCCTACATCACCTTTCACTCTCTTTCATCCAAAATCTGTTCCCCCTTTCCATACTCCCACACTTGAATCTTGCAATGATCCATTTTTCTTTCATTGTCATATCTGACTCTAAATATTCTGCTCTCGCCCCTACCGCCTCTATTTCCTTATACTTTCTATTATACCGACTTATTCTTATCTTTCCGCTACCTCCTTGCATTTCCACATTCTCTCCACTTCTAACTCACACCCCATATTATCCAATATTCTTTCATACCATTTTCTCATCGACGAACAACACCTCTCATTCACTTTGTTCTTGTCTTCTACCCATCTAATCCCTGCTTCCCCATTTTCCACATCCTTCATAGCACACATGTATACTTCCCTCACAATTCTTTCCTCCCCTCCTCCCATTACCTTCCCTTCATATTTACCCATCATCTACACCCCCCTTACCCAACATTTATACAAACCCATTTCGTGGAACACAATTTCATTTGGCGTCGATTTATCCACACCCAACATTCTCTTCAAATATTTTATTGACATTCTTTCTAATCCTTCTCTTTTCCTCATCACCGAAACCTGCGCCCCATACATAATCAAACTTTCCACCCAGATCTCCAGAATTCTCACCCTCATCTTTACCGAATCTCAAAATTTGGCTTTCCACACATAACGCAGCCTTTCCGCCGCTATCCCTGCTTTCTTCACTATCATTTTCACATGCTGCCCCTCACTACCTGTTCTACACATCATATATCTCAAATACTTAAACTTTTTCACACACACAATCTCTCTTCCATTCATTTCAAATATATCTTTCTTACTATCGCTTCCTCCATTCTTGCATACCATCACATTCGTCTTTTCCTCATTCAAAACCAATCCCTCTTCCTCATATACCTATTCACCCTGCCTATCATCTCTTTCATTTCCTTTCTACTCCCGCCATACATACAATGTCATCGGCATATTCTAACGACCACACTCTTTCATGCTAGCGACTCTTTCATGCTAGCGACTTTCATGCTAGTCCTACTGACTGCCCCATTTTTAGCACATCCTCCAAATCTGACATATATATGTTGAACAAGTTTGCACTCAGCGGACACCATTGTCTAACTCCCCTTTCAACACTAAACCACTATCCCCAATCCTCGCTCTTACCCTACATCTCTCATACAGACTCTTTATAACTTCACGCACCCTCTCAGACATTCATACCTCGTTCGTCCTCCTCCATAGTCGTGACTGTTCCAGTGCATCAAATGCAGATTTCAAATAAAAAATACAGTCTCCTTATTTCAGCCTCCTTCCATTCTTCTAGAACTTTCCCTTCCTCTTTCCATACTGCATTCAAACTCCTCTTTAACGCTTTTATACCACTCCCATTCAGACACTTCCACACATCTACTAATATTGTAACTCAAGACATAAAGTAAAAGAAAATGCAAATCTTGTGTATGTTAAGCGTTATCGTATACCGCATGCTCAAAACGCTAAGGTACAGGAGCAAACTGATAGATACTTAAACAAAGTATTATTGAAGAGGCTCTATCCGCGTGGTCTTCAATTTTACTTTTGGTCCCGTAAAAACCACATTAACAAGGCAATAAGGCTTCTCGGACAGTGATAGATTTTAGGCTTTTAAATCGTTTTTGGAGGATGATAACTTCTCTCTGGAGGACATACAGATGATCATTGAGTCCTTATCGGGAGCTATATAATTTTCGCCAGTTGCCTCGATGGGATTGAAAATTAGTCCAAATGTTTTTTTCTAGTGAGATGACAACTGCCTTGTCTGGGTTAAACTATGAAAGTTTCTTTGTATATTTAGAATAACTTATTTGTTTTGGCAGCAGTTTGACTAACATAATTTAGTAAAAGTCCTTCTTAGGTTAAACAAAGTAAATCTTAAACTCAATCTGGCAAAATCTAGTCGAGTTTCTGTCTAGATCGTGTATGTTGCAGCCCATCTGATTGCGTAGTGTACATAGGTAATAATGATGCATTAGCAAATGATAGTTTGGATAGGTACTATACTCAATTACCTATACTCAAGAAAAATTTGTGTACAGCAAGCAATTTTTAATTTAATGATATTTAAAGATACCAATATCTACATGAACAACCTAGAAGATAAATTTCGCAAACTAGCACTAGTCAATAACATATTACTATGGAAACGTAACAAGGATGCATTTCTAAGGCTCCCAAGCCGATCTCAATAAAATTAATAAAGCCTTATGCAATATATAATAAAATGTTTGACTTTTAAAATATAAAAAATGGGGTGACATCCACGATTTTTTTTTAGTTTAACTTACTCGTATTTGGTAGCATGTCTTCGTCTAATATATGACCACATTGAGTACAATCTGTATACCGGAGGACTCTGTAAACCACTTAATATACTTTTACATGATTGGTAATTATGTAGCTGGTTGCACTTATTTGCCGTATTTATAAAACGTGCTACAAGTCTCGCTCTCAACTGTAACAAAAAATATTGTTTGGCAATTACTTCAAAAGATCTTAATTTCCTATTTTATGCTACGGCCAAGTCCTATGCTATTCAAAATTAGGCAGCAAAATATAATACCGTGCTAAAAGCAGTAGAATATGACATGATCCCTGGCCCAGATGGTCTGTGAACTGGGCACATTGAGTAAAGATTGCCCGAGAAACAACCCCAATGCATTCACCAATATTTTAATACAATCTATCGAATATGTAATCGGAATAGTGAATGCGGCGGATTTTACTGAGAAAAAAGGGTCTGAGAATCGGCTGTTTAACTTTACTGAAAAACACTGTAGAATCTCAGCTGTGAATGCTATCATGTATTGTTTATCTAATAAAATGTATTTTACTTATAGATTTTAAAATTAAATTAAAAAGAAATTATACCTTATCCGATTCATCGCGCATTATTTCCGTAACAACCAAACAACTGATTCGATGTGAGAATGCAACAAAGGCGCTTAGATTCGGTGCATTCTTTGACGATTGCTGCCATCTTAATACAGCCAGTTCAGATGGTGTGATTTTCAAAAACAATTCCTTATCAATTAATGTCAATTGTGTCGCTAAAGTTCGTGCATCAAAATCCCATGCACTTAACGCTAAATCCATTTTTAGCATACGTTTTAGGAAGCGAAGATTTGTTTCATGCTTAGTACTATCGCGCATACGATTCGGACCATTATGTTGGCATCCACCTACGTGAACAAAACAGCAACGTACTACGCATTATAACTCATACGTTCTACTTAAGAAAAACTTTCCATCTTTATTATTATGAAAACTTGAAGCTAATTTTGTTGGCACATCAGGGGAACATTTGAACACAGGCCACATATCAAGACGTGGCCGATAAAAAATTGAGTCTGCATATAGTATAGCCTGTGTAAGACAATAAACGCATTTGTACAAGAGTGATATCGGATACTCATTAATTCAATGAATTAATAATCGCAATAAGCAATTCCTTAATAAATCATAAATTAGACGAGAAATCCTCTAATAATATATATCTAAATTTACTAATCTCATTCATCAACAAAATATAACATGTATAATTAAATGTAATCTAATGTATATTAATCAATCAATTAATCATTAGTTAAATTAGTTAAATTAAGAAGAAAAATATATATAAAACCATCTTGTATAATCTTAATATGTAAATAAAAGCCAGAAAGAAAATAGTTAAGATGCAATGTCGTCAGCTTCGCACAACCTACATACATCTAAACAAATAAAAAATCATTCGATTAGTTACGCACGAATAGGAAGCCAGCGGCATATGAACGCGTCAAAAGCTTCGTACTTGCCGAAACGACGAGCGGCTTCCTTTGCATCTAATTTGTCATAGTTTAAGATCTACGATTAACGCATTTCTTTTACGATGGCTAGTTTTTTTTTTATGAAGCGACTGTTTTTAACGTATATTTTTCCTTTGTCAGCTTATGAAAATTTAGACAGGAAATTTCATCCTACTACAATTCTCTGAATGAGAGTTAAGCTTTTTACCCTTTTGGCGCTTAACAATTTGATTGGATATTATGTTTAACGTATTTTGAGGGAGGCGTTTTGCTATGAGTTACTTTGATATTTTGACGCATTATTTCCACCGCTGGTGTGACCCACCACTTTTAGAAATTACCACCACTCTCATTTTCACTAGATAACCGTTAACGAAATAATGCAACTTTGATCCTTAAATTTCCTTAACGTATCAGGAAGAAACTTCTGATTGCTCGCTAATATAACCTTCCTAGACACTTTGTAGCAGGGGCTTCTTTCTAACTCCGCCTTTTTTGCGGCAGACGCCGTCGAAAAACAGCGACGCTTAGCATCGAGCATCGAGGCTTAGGCAACCGCATCGAGGCTTAGGCAACAAGCCACAGCTCAAAGGACCCATGAATGGCAGCTTCCTTCCCAGAAAATTCACATATAAGGAGCCTTCCAGGCCTGAATCCAAAGAGACGCAATTCTCGATCAATTCCTTTTGATGAACGAGAATGATCGAAGCCAGTGTTGATCTGATCTTAGAGCGTTATAGTTAAATTTAAAATATTCAAACAACATATTAAATCTACGAAAATAAAAGAAGTAAATTAAAGCTCTACAAAATAAAATTCAACTTCTGCGAGACGAAATAAAAATTTAAGTATCCAACGACACATCTTCTGCTAAATCTTTCGATTCACAATTAATTACCATTTTCTTTTACTTTAATTCTCATATTATTTTATTTTCCCATTATCCTTGATATAGATGCAAGATATGAAGAGTCACACGAGAAGAAGAGGACGAGCAAATTATGTTACAAACAGAATAAAATGTAAAAAGCAGTATAGTAATTATAAACAAATTACGATCCTGTTTTGGTTAAGTCAATTAAAACAGTAACAAGAGATGTGACTGGCGGATGTATAGGAAACATTTAAACTCCCCTATGCTTCATACCATACAATTTTCTTTGTTGTCTGCACTAAGGAAAATGGGATTTCCAGAATACATGGTAACTATAATGTTATCCCTTATAAGGGGAGTAGCATGCTTCTTCTTTTAAGGGGACATAAATGATCTAATAAATCAAAATATGATATCTCCATCATGTTCACCTCGGTTGTGTCCAGTTATTGTGGTGCCAAGAAAACTGGATCAGAGTAGCGTTTTTTAATTTCAGAATCTTAAACGTTCAAAGTATTGAGCACAAATATACAATACCACAAATGCAAATATATCTAGACACATTAGGCAGTTCCCAATACTATACAACGCTTGATCTTGCATCAGCCTATCACCAGATTAAAATGTCACCCGCAGACATAAAAAAATAGTTTTCAGTACAGAATCTGATCACTTTGACAAGCGGGCACCAGACAGGACTGCATACTCTTTCCGATTCTGATTAATACCTACACAGAACACAATGCGAAAAACTATAGAGAACTGGAAAGGCACTTTCAATTTCTCCAAAAGTTTCTCAATTTCTGGCAGAAAAATTATGTGAGAAACAACCTTAGTCTCAATGTTTGTGTACCTGTAAACCCATATTACGAACGCCGAGGGATGTTGTGGAGAAATTAGTAGGAAACGACCATTGCTAGTACAGTGATCACCAGACTTACCAGAATATGATTTCCAAATGCCTTGAAGCAACAAGTGGTTAATATTTTCATCTTTTAAATTGTAACTTAAAAAAATTCCATGCACCTAACGTTAAATCCATTTGTGGCACCATCTTTAGAAAGCAAAGATTTGATTCATGCTTAGTACTATTGCGCATACGATTTGTATATCTATGTTGTCATCCAGCTGCGTGAACAAAACAACTACATACTACCTATTATAACTCATACGTTCTACTTAAGAAAATCTTTGTATCTTTACTTGCTTGGAAATTTAAGCTTTGCTGATACATCAGAAGAGCATCTCTGGAAATTGTTTTCCGCTCTAGAAACTGTTTCAAGACTTCCACAACAACTCTAGGAACTGTTTACAAACAACTAGATTGGAGCAAAATGCGAATAAATATAAAAGGTTTTTAAAGCATTGCAGTCTAGATCATAGCAGCCTCTAAAAGCAAGGTTGGTACAACTCAACGAGGAATCGTAGATGATTGGTCATAAGACAAATTTATCGAAAACCAAAATCATGACTAACATTGTTGATGATAGGATCACCAAAATTGGAAATGATAAATATAAGATTGTCGATAAATATAAGTACCTTCCTCACAATTTTAGGTCAGGAAAAACAAATTATTAAAGTAACGAGAAGAATAGGTCTCCGATGGGCAGCATTCGGAAATCTCATACACACTTTCAAGAATAGAATGAACTTGAAAACTGAAGTTTTCTATTCATAGCTCCTTCCAATTCTAACTTATGGAGCCAAAACTTTGACAATGACTGAAGCAATATAGTCTGCAAATCACAAGGAGCACTTGAAGGGAATATGTTGAGAATATCATTAAGAGATATAATGACCAATGAATGGATGCGACAACAAACAACAATTCTTCAATAGCAATCACCAATAAGAAGACCGATGGGAAGGTCTCCTGAACGATAGACACACGATGTTAAAAGAAGAGTAGGAACTAAGTGGTCACAAGAGACATTGGACCGGAAAAGGTGGAGACAGTTTTGAGAGGCCTATGTCCAGCAGTGGACAGAAATGGCTGAAAAAAAACTGAGAAGAACATCAGAAAATCGGCCTTGTGTAAAGTATAGGTCAGTACAAGGCAAGAACAGCAATTGAACAAGAGAAATGGCATGCAGAAAGCAAAGAAACATCTAAACTCTCCTATGCTTTGTAGCATGCACTTAGAGTAATGGGAGTTCCATAGTATCTGGGGAATACTTTAAATAAAGAAATAGCTGTTTTGAAGACACATTTAGAAAATGATAAAAATGAGGCTGCTCCTTTTGAAAAGATCTCCAACAATGAAAAGATCTTAAGAAACAATTAGAAGTGCTCGAAAAAATGCAACTCCCGCGGACGGTGAAGTAGCTAATTGAAATAAAATATTAACGAATCGTAGAAAACAGCGGGAAGACAATACAGCTAAAACAAGTGGTCCAGTGACTGCTCCACCAGACACCAGTAGAGTATTGCTCCACCAGACACCAATTCTTTCCATCTTCGAAACGTAAGTAGTTCGAAGATGCAATGAATTCGTGTATATCGTACGTCTTAGTTAGTAAGGTAGAGTCTTGCTCTGGTTATCGGAATTAACCAGACAAATCGCTCCATGAACTAAGAATGGCCATGCACCACCATCCGTGAGATCTAGAAAGAGCTATCGATCTGTCCGTCGCAATCATGCCCGGACCTGGTGGGGTTCCCCGTGTTGAGTCAAATTAAGCCACAGGCTCCACTCCTAGTGATGCCCTTCCGTCAATTCCTTTAAGTTTCAGCTTTGCAACCATACTACCCCCGGAACTGAAACACTCTAGGTTCCCCGGAAGCTACCCACCAAGTATTCTATACTATGGCAGATCACTGGTTAACATCGTTTAAGGTCAGTACTAGGGCGGTATCTAATCGCCTTCAAACCTCTGACTTTCGTTCTTGATCGAAGGAGACGTTTTTGGCAAATGCTTTTGCTGTAGGTCGTCCTTCGACGAGGCAACCGATGCAAAAAACTACACGATATAGCTGAAAAAAATGATTTATACCGCAATGTGGGCATCATCCTATGTGAACAAAAAAACAACGTACTATGCAGTATATCTCATACGGACTACTTAAGAAAAGCTTTGCGTCACAGATCCAGATATGGCTGGAAAGCAAAATCGCTGGCAGTAAAGTATAGGTTAAGGCAAAACAAGGAAAGCATTTGGATAATATAAATGGCAGAACGAAAGCCAGAAAACATCTAAACTCTCCTATGCTTTGTAGCGTACATTTTTCTTTGTTCTATGCACTTAGAGAAATGGGAATTCCACAGTACTTGAAGAATATCATGCTACTCCATTCTGAAAATAATACGTCAACAATAAGAGTCAATTGAACTATGTGTGGAAACTATGTGTATCAAAAGACAGGTGGGCGCGCGCTATACAGGACTGCATTCTATTTCCGATTCTGTTTAATACCTACACAGATCACATAATGTGAAAAACTGTAGAGAAGTGGGAATGCTCTTTCAATTTCTTCAGCAGAATTTGTATTTTTGGTAGAAATATTATCTGAAAAATAACCTCAGATACCGGGTGAATAACCTTATAGGTCTCAGTAAGAACTGGATACAGCATGATAAAAGTCGAAACAAGCAGGGAACATGCTCTCGAAACGTATAGTAGACCAAGGTAATGGTAACTGATAAACAAGTAATTGTATAAACCGAAATGAAAGGAGTTGACGGTTTCAGGGTATTCTCAAACATTACTAGGACATTACTAGTTCAGCCATCACCACAAGATGTCCAAATACCATGGAACTTCAACTGGTTAGTGGAACTTCAAATGAACAGAATCTGATCATTTTGAGTATTGTACGATACCGTTCGGTTTAAAAAATGCTCCTGGAACATTCACGGATAACATTCTCCGGGGATTCTAGATAATAATAAGGAATCTAGATAAGAATCATACAATAAGAGTCAAGTAAACCATACCTGGAAATCACAAAACGCAGGCGGGCATTAGACAGGGCCGCACACTCTTCCATATTCTGCTTAATATCTTCACGGAACACACGTGAAACACAGTCGAGAACTGGGAAAGCTCTATCGATTTCCTCGGCAGCATTCTATTTCTGATAGCAAATTATCTGAGAAACAACCTGAGGTTTGCAGATAAATAATTTTAGTAACTTTTATCAGTCATATAGGCTTGTAGCGAATACGGTCTCGAAATAAATAAAAAGAGTAAGCGGTTTCGAGGTGGTCTCAAAGTTTGTGTGCCAACGGATAGTCTGAAGAGATTAGGAGAAAACACCAGATTACAAGTACACCCATTGCTAGTCTCCAAACTTAGCAGAATATGATATGATCACGTTTATAAAACAAATAACCTGACAAGTATTAGACATATACATCACGATGACAAAAGACACTTAAAATAAATTATTTCATAAGAATCCAATAAAATATAAATATTAATTTTTAAAATTACAAAATTATGACGAAATCTGCAAAAACTTGACCCGGACGCCTCCACCACGTATGTCACAGGTTATAATAATACTATAATGTTTTGCAGAGCCCTACAAAAACGAAAACATATCCGGCGCCTCCATCATATTTGTTACGCTTATAAGAAATAACGTTACAATATCCAAATGCCATAAAACTTCAAGTGGTTAATGCTTTGATTTTTTTCCATTGTAACTTATGCTGTTGAAATGTGGACAGTAGAACAATCAGATTGGAAACTTTTTTGTCCATTTCAATTATATCGCCAGAAGTACAGGCACAATGGAGAATTAGATGATGAAGAGCAAAAGAGGAAGACACTGTTCAACCACGGATGAACAAGGAAAAAATTCCAGAAAATATTTTATTTTAAATTAATTAAAATATATTAGTTTTCTTTTTTATTGGAAATTTAACAAAATTAGAATATATTATTGATATTATTTTTAAATATAGGTAAATGAATTTTAATTTAAAACTGAAGGAATGGCATTGTATTACACATCGTTTGTAAACTAAAATATTTATTATGATTTATTTACGTGTGTAAATTGCATTGATGAGTTTGCAAGAAAATAGTAGACAGAATATTTAGAACATATTATTTGTAAACGCTTACTTACAAATAGCTAAATTATCATTATATATTATCAAAACATAAAGACATTATGAGACCAAAAATAGTCTTATTGCAATAACCTGTTTATTAGGATTAATTTTTCTTTACATCATATATTTTCACATTTTACTGAGTATTATTTTAGCGTTATTATAGAGTACCACGCGTTTTAGTTTACCTCATTTTGATCTCCATGAGCTGGTGTAGTATTTCGAAGTAGGTGACGCAGTGTTTAATAAATTTTGTATTTTACTAAATGTTATTTGATGAATCTTTTTATTAAATTAAATATTCAAACAACAAAGAGCAAATTGGTAAATTAAACCAGCTCTAATTTAAATAATGTCATCAATTAATTATTTAAGTTCAAATATTCATTTATTCTAACATTCTTCCAAATTTATCTCCCAATTGTTCAGAGACAGATCGTCGACACAATGGGTAGGCCTAGTATCAAAATCGAACCAGTACATTTGAATATAAAAGAAATAACTTATATAATTATATGATTGACGCTACAATCTTTATTATGTAAATAACTATTAAATATGTTTTATTTATAAAAAAAAAATACCTAAGTTATACGCTTCGCGCAATTTTTTCCGAAATGGCAGCCGTTGCAATGTCAATCGTTTTCTATCGTATAATACAGTTGGACGTATTTTAACAGCTGCCTTCTTATAATCGCTGCTTGAACGATCATCTCTATCACTTCTGTTGCGTGCTTTCTTTGTACGCTTATCGCCACTATAATGACTCGTTTTCTCATAAGAATCTGTACTATTTCCTCTGGAATTCTGAGATTTATGATTAGCATCCGTACGTTTATGTGGTTTTCGCACTTTGTCATGGTTGCGTTTTCGTCGTTTCTTTACTGCAAATTGTTTTATCAGTCAATAGTTGTGCAAGTTAATAGTTGTGCAAGTTAAATCATTGTTTACAAGATACGAAAGTCTTATTAAAACAACTAAATTAAATTAATTTTTTAATAGGCTTATGTCTGGAGACTAGAGATTCATCAAATCGGTAGAATCCCAGATATGACTTCCTCACATAATTTATTGTTTGTTTAACAGGTTTATATTTTTATTGTGCATAAAAAGTTCATAGTAATCATTTTGGAATAGGTGATTCAAATTTTAAAATTAATGATACTAACAGGAGATATCTGGAGGAAGAGAGCCATATCTCCTACATTCCCAGATATCTCTAGTATATAAACATTCAAGGTAACCAACAATCAGCAGGGATATCTGGAGGATGAGAACCACGCCTCCTATACTCCCACATATCTCTAAATGATGTTTAATAATTTCTATATTAGCCTCCAAACCAGTGGACTTATCTGGAGGATGAGCACTACGGTGATCATACTCCAAGATAAGTCCACTATTATATATCACTTACTTTGTGACTCGAGTTTCGGGTGTAGGCCTATTATCGAACTGACTGTTCGATAACTGTTCAACTGATCGAACTGACTGACTATCGACTGACTGTTCAGTCAGTTCGATAATGGGCCTACACTCGAAACTCAAGTCACAAAGTAAGTGATATATAATAGTGCTTTCGACGTTTTTTACATATATAAAATATTTATAATGGAGCACGTAACAAAAATAATACATTATATATATATATATATATTGTTCAAAATGGATTTCATATTAATATCATTTCTGATATTATGTATTGTAATGATATATATGTAATTCGTCAAAATTCCATAAATAAAAAGTACCCTCTCAGGCCAATTAATAAAATAACCCTCTAAGAAAGAACAAAGCAAAATATTACACGTTTTTTAAAAACAACAATTATGTATACATGAATTAATTAACAATAATTGATAATGTATGTTGACACTTGTAATATTCAAAGGTTTAAATTTCATACGTAAACAATCAAACCATATATGTAAAAAGTAAAAACTAGCTTGCAATTTGTATAACTATGTCACTATGGTATGCGACAATTAAGTAAGAAATGCGTGTAGGTTTATGGTCCATTTAATAAAAAAATGCCAGTTTTAGCACAAATCATTCATTTAATATTACAACTGTGTAATGTATAAGTCTTTCATATATAAGACCGATAGATTATTAAATCAATTGTGATTTCTTGTTTAGACGTTATTCTCGTCGTTTATTTATTTACCAACCGTTGTTCTAAAAGTAAGCTACTCCAATATTTGGCAGTATTTAATTTAATTAAATTCGCTAATTAAAGAAACTGCTATCATCTAGCCAACAAATATCAAATAGAAGCATTACAAAAGCTCATACTTGTTCATTAATAATAAATTAATTAAACAATAGTACTGGACTGTAACAGTATTAGCATCAGTAGTATACTGATACCTTTTCTAAAATCCGCTCCATACTCTAGCGGAGTATCCTCACAACATTAACTGATTTCAGTGCAGTGCTTTAAATTAAATAAGTTGGAGGAAGTAGTGAAAGCTAATGACAAAGTGCGAAATGATCTATCCATACATGTAAAATCAGGAAACAAGAATACTGAAGCAGGTCAAAAAGCACTTTGAGACTTTTGCTGAAGAAATAAAGAAACTAGAAGAAGAACTTGATACGAACAGTAGAACACAATAATGAATAAAGTAAAAGTTGATATTGTTAAAAAAAATCCATGTACCGGCTAGATGTAATTATCCACGACGTCGTGTTATTATCAAATTGTTAAATGAGGCTTCACAGTTGGCTTTATTTCAAATTGATAAGCATGCAGAAATTAATGGAATGTTTCAAATATATTTTAATAGCAATTGATACATTTTTGAGTGTACTCGCTATAATTGGGCGAGATGGGCCCTGCATTCACACTCTTACCACTATATCGCGAGCACCTCATTGATACCGTAGTAGCAACTGTGGTAGTTCTCTGTACATATAGCACTATTCATACTAGAGAAGTCGCGTGAGCTGAGGCGAGGAGAGCCCAGAAATTACGAGCAACCATTTTCAAATGCTCGCTCCTTGGTGGATTTTGGACTACTTCGCGGGAGTGTGGAGGAGCTATAACATTTGACTGTTTTATTTTTTATTCTAACTTACATTTGCTCCTGAAGGTATCCTTAATTTGATGGTATTGTCGAATTTTCTTCAAATGACTCTGTAATTCCTGATAAGCATCTTTAGCTGTTCTTGGCCTGTACCAATATTCGGGAGTCCAAAAAAATAACACCGGACTTTTTGGTGGTAATCTAATGAAATCCGAGTTAAAATTGAATAATTTTTTAATGTATATTTTTCAGACAGCATTGAAGTTGAAAACTATAAATGACATAATATTACCAGTTTTCTTAATGAAAATCTAATATCTATTACTTTTAGCAATCAACTTACCTAATTGTATTATTATAATTATTGATTAGTGTTTCGTCGTTTTGTAATGCATTACAAGAGATAGATGCAATAAGTTGTCTCTTTGACACGGACAGTCGTAGCTCTGGTTCCAAAGGCTGTCTCTTTATACGAACTACGGATACAGCTCGTTTCATCTGAAAAGCATAACAAGTAAAGAATAGATGATAAAATATGGATAAACAATAAGAAATACAAATTAAATTAAGAACTTGAATAGAAAACAGAGGCAAATATGTTTCCAATAAGCTTAAACTAGTTTGCATTAAACCGCATTTCAATTTAAGTAGAATAACTTGTTTACAATTTTAATGAATGTGTACAGATTGGACAGGCCGTCCGTGCGTGTATAGTAAATCCTGTGATGAAAACAGATTCTGCTAGTAATTGGTATGTATTGGCTTATCGTTGTGTGTTGAACTGCTGTTAATGCACTGTAATGAGTGAAAACCGTACAGGGTAGTAAATAATAAGTGGTTGGTAACACATAAACCTGTATGCAAAGCAAATGTTGTGTGACTGCTCACTTCTATCAATACCAAGATTTTGCATAGAATAATTTAGTTCATTTTCATAAATACAAAGACGAAGACTTCCAGCAGCAGTTAGCAGTCGACAACGAGTCAAGCCGAGATATAAGCAGATCGAAAACCATGTACCTATCTCCTATACCACTAGAGTGTATGTTTCTAACACTTGTTAGGCAAGGTAAGTTACATTCATATAGCAATCTTATCATCCTTGTTAGCCAAGGTGTGAGTGATCTATTGTGGTCTCCAGTTACTCCTACGACACCAGTAGAGTGTATGTTTCTAATTATTTTTACCCAAGGATAGTTGCAGTCACTTAGCAATCGAAACATCATTGTTAGCCAAAGTGTTGAGCCATATATCGTAGTTCCTAATATTCCTACATCATCTTAGTCGAAATAATTGTGCTAGATTAATCCCCCCGCCGCTCCTCGCACATTTACCCATTGTATTATACCTCCTTCTTACATGCTTCCCGCATAATTATTGTTTTATTATCATATCATCGTACGTTTGCAGCGCTTTAGATGCACCGTTTATATATAGCCGTTCATTGATTGTTTATTATTTGATTTAATATTTGGTAACCACCATTCATCCGCTGCTGTTTGATTGGACATTTGAGTAATTAACGTTTAATTTTGTATTTCTTTCTTTGTATTTTGAAGACCAATAAACGTATTTTGTTAAATAGTTAATGTGTTTCACTACTTAGCAGTAAGTTTATTGTAGTTGGCGGCAAGATTACAATCACGTGGTCACTCGCTTACTCGTAGCTGCCCGTGCCCTCAGTAAGTCCAGTTAGGACAGGTGGAATAACAAAACCAGTTCCAGCGTGTGGTCCCACGTTAAATGGAAGTAACGAAGCATTATAAGCTATTGTTTATTTTAGACATGTTAAAAGTGAGAGAAGCGTCCTGTGCTGTGCGTTCGGTGAGTGCTCTTGGCACGTCTATCGCTTGCTATTGCACACGCATTACACACCGCTATGTGAATGTGTGTAAATCTTCCGGGAAAGAAAC
The DNA here is from genome assembly GCA_009867245.2 of Adranes taylori. NCBI lineage: Eukaryota > Metazoa > Arthropoda > Insecta > Coleoptera > Staphylinidae > Adranes > Adranes taylori. The sequence goes on along the minus strand of WYDF02025530.1, from coordinate 23,493 downwards.
TAATATGTGGTTGCAATCGTACATAGAGTAGAATTTTAAGCGATGGCTTCAGCTTATAAACATCGAAATTTTATTTAGATTTATTTAAAAAAGCAGTAGACAGCAGCAACAGCCAACGGCAGTAGAAGCATAGCAGACAGGCAGCGAGAGTTTCCACAGATTCGTAACCCGTTTAGTAAGCGATTTCATATACTATAGTCGCTCAGTAGCAATATTGACCTATATAGAACTCCTTTTCGTACTACCCCTAGTATGAATAATTCTAACCTACATTAGGCGGGGTTAGTTTTACTCATTCAGCGAACATAGTACCTACGTGAGCCAGAGTGTGTGACCTATATTGGGCTCCTAAAATTCCCACCTTTTACGTAATTCGTATCGTGTATTAAGATATAGAACTATTTGTATGTACTTCCCGCATTATTACAGCTTTGTTATTATTTTATCACCACACGATTGCACTGCTACATGCACCACTCATATTTTGTTTTGTTCATAATCAAATTGTTATTGTTCATTTGCTACCCGCCATTAATGCGATATTGATTTGATTTAACATGTCCGTGTATTGACATTTAATTTTGCACTTATACCGCGGACGCAGGCCGAGGAAATTAGGCCATGTAACTGGCCGCGGCAATGGGACCATACCGATGGCCGCAGTAAATCCCTGAAAATAAGGCCATACCGTTGGCCGTGGCAAAGCAGCGACAAATAGACCCTACCGCAGCACTTAGACAATGCCGTGGAAATGATGCCATAGCGTTGAACGCGGCAAAGGCGCGGCAATTAGACAATGTCGCTTTCCGTGGCGAAGACGCTGTCGCCGGCCACGGCAATTAGGCCATGTCAGTGGCTATGTCACGGCAATGCGGACAATAGACCTGTCAGCACCGCACGCAAATATGGGGACTAGGTGGGGAGCAATACAACGTTTGTCGCATCCGCTGGTTGGTTATAAACACTAATAGACTTGTTTAGTAAAATCTTAAATGCGGTTTCATTAATTAGCAGCTGGAATCTTTTTCAGCTCCCAGTAACAAGATCTCCTCCACTATTTGAGGAAGTTGCCCATGTCCTCAGGGAGGCACCTGAGGACCGGTAATTGTAAGAGAACAGTTCTAAAGATTTATATTTCCAGAGGTTATATATCAGTTCGCGCATTTGTGGCATAGATTGGTTCTCCTTTAGCAGCGTCACGAGCAAGAGTTTGTCAGAGATGCTCCAATGGTATTCTTATGAATTATCATAATGTAACGCCTGACTCAATCAAACGTTTGAAATAAATGAAACCCAAAAATATGTACCTGCAATGAGAATCGTTCGCCGTGAGCTACATTCCATGGGCCAAGACCATATAAAAAATGTGGTTGAGCAGCAAATGCGTAGCGTCTTCGATGTCTGCCAATTCTTAATCTATGATTTTCCTCTGAGATGGAATTAACAGCTTCATCTAAATTCATAGAAATATTAGGATCAGCATGTTAAAATAAAAATGATTATCTAATAAGAATTAACTGCTTACATTTTGTGCTAAATTAGAATTCTGCATTGAATAAAAAGTGCTTATATCTGTTAAGCCTTATCTTGGCTAAAAATGTAGATATTTTCAAATTTTTCAAACTATTAAAAGTACTAACCTATTGTCTTGATTTCATTAAGCCGCTTCTGTAATGGTACATTTTGTAGTTTACCACCTGCACGTGAGACAGGATAGCCAGATGATGCAATTGGAGGTACTTTATTCTTCGCAATATGTGGCACACGACGCTTAATATGTCTAGCTGTTACATGATAGTATTCCCATGCGCGTACTGCACTCTCAGCGAATTCAACAAAATCGATATGTGGTTCAGCTAATGGCCTTAATGTATATATATCGTAAGACTAAAAATTAAATCAATTATTTAAATACAGATTGATGCAGAATAGTGCGCCACAATTTTTAGTGTAATCAGAATAGAAACAGGATATATATACCGGGTGAATCATTTAACCTGGAATTTTGTAATATATCGAAAAATACGCAACGCAACGTACAGAAAAATTTGCCGAATCAAAATATTTATATCTCAGAGGAGAGTGTCCGCTAGTGGTGTCCGCTAGAGGGTGTCCGCTCCCACAGCCCCTTTGGGCGGGGTGGGCGGCAAAGTTGAACCCATATTTTTTATCGCAGATTCGGATACGATTTCTAAAGTTACGTACGATTTTTCCGAAAAAGAAAATTCCATCCGCGAGAGATGGCGCTGTAATAGCCAGAAATGAAACAGAAATCGAAAGAATCAAAAAACAGAGAAAAACGCATCTAGTATTTTTCTACGGGCTATTCAATTAAGTTACGGTTGGGGTTTCTATTTAAGATTTGAAATTTGCCGCCAGCCCCGCTCACAGGGGGTGGATGTAATTTAGTACTAACGGTTAACCTCCGCGGAAATATTAAAGTTTCAATTCGGCAAATTTTTCTGTACGATGCGTATTTTTCGAAATTCCATTACAAAATTCCAGGTTAAATGATTCAGCCGGTATATATATATATATATATATATATATATATATATCACTTTTGTTAAAAGTCAATGATAATGGATTTAGATAATATCATTCATTTCAATACTCTTATACTTGTCAAGGATATATTTTATCGCCAATATTCTTTAACTTGTATACAGAATATATATGTTGGCGCCATAAAGGACTAAACTAAATGGTATTGTTATTCGCTTACTCGAAAAGTAGTAGGGAACTGTAGAAGCCATTAAGACCTTATCTCAACTAATTCTAAACGTTATCTATGATGTCAAGCTGTCATTTCTGGAGTTTATAATAAATTGTTTTTCTGTGTTGACAGCAGTCCTTTGAAAATCTAAGATGGCGGCTAACTGAACATTTCCGATTTTAGCTATATTTGTAACTAAAGTAAGTACACATTTGTATTTTACATAAATTTGTACTACATACAAAAATGTTGAAATATGTATATGTAAAATTCAGTAGATATTGAAAATTCTTGAGCCTACAAAACTCAGTGTCTCCTTGTTTTCTACTACTGGGCGCCATTCATAAAATTTAAATATTTCCTTTTATATTTCCCATTCCTTAATTGTTTCCATCTTTCTTGCATATCAATATCATTCATTCTTATCACAGCTTTGTTTACGGTTTTCTCCACTACACACATTTTCTCAAACCATCCTTCCAAAGATGTGTCCAAATAAACAATTTTGACCTTTTCCCCATTTTCATATACCATTACCTTCTTCTCAAAGCTATAAACTTCTATATTTCCTTATTACAACATTTATTCTTCCCACATTCTTACAATATTATCTCACCCGTGTTGGCTTCTCGACTCCAATTATTCTCCTCAAAACTCCCTTTCCATGTCCGCTCTTTGTTTTACCCCCATACTACCGTTCCGTATAACAGAATACATACCATTATATTCATTTTTCGACATTCACTTATAATTGTCTTTCTCCTTATACTTATTCATCCTTCTCAATAGTTTCTTTCATTTCTTCTCTCATTTTCGCCATAGATTCGAAACATTCGCACATCTTAATAATCACACCTACTCTTTCCCAAGTATTATTCTTCCACATTATCCGTTTCTCAACACATCTCCCAAATTTGAGATGTACTTCCATCCTTATTTCAAACCATTCAGACACGCAACCCACTTTTGCAATTTTCCATTCTTGCTCTTACTTTTGGCCCTTGGTACACTCTCCTTATAATCCCAATTATTTTTTCAGATATTCCAACTTCTTTCATTCTCATTCATAATTTTTCTCTCACTATTTTGTTAAATACTGTTCTAAATTCAAAAACATCATATGTAATCTCTTTCCAGACCATAACTTTTCATTCATTATGTAATTTATCATTACCAAATTATTTGTTGTGCATCTTCCCCTTATAAATCCACTTTGCGTTTTAGACAACACACTGGCATCGCTCAAAAATCTTACAATCCATTTATTCATAATTTTTCCAAAGCAGGTATATATTCCGTCAAAATTTTATAAAAAAGCTGTTGCTATATCTGGTAAGAATAAATGAAAATCCATTGTGTATGTGGCAACCTGATCAAAGTAATGTATGGAATATATGTATGTCCGTATGGCTACATTTTAATACGCATGGACTCAGTGTATTATAGTCATAAACAAAATAGTCATTATTAAGTATATTAACTTGCAATAAATATTATTTACGTTATAGTTATCATGAGCATTCCGATAAACAAATTTGTTTGTTCGTTATTTAAATCGACGCAGTTAGCTATATTACTGAAGAAAGATGCGAAAGGAAGATAGATGCTGTCCACGTTCACAATACAAGTGAGTACAGCAGTAATGTATGTGCATTGTACGAAAGCGTAATATATATCCATATGAATCAGAAAAAGACGGAATATAAATCCCTTGCAATGAATGTTTGACCGTGTACATATGTGAATAATCATATGTGCCATTATATGACGTAGACCGGGAAACACACGTGCCTGTATAGAAAAGTACGTGCATGATATAACTAATGATGGTGATGGCTCACTGTTTCACACCGTTGTGTGTAACTCTGTGCATCTCGTGATCTACAAAAGAGCGATTAATTCTCATGTAAAGCAGATCCTGCTTACACCTCGTCGAGATCAGCCAGCTAGCTAGATAGCAGTCAGCAGAGCCTGCCACACCGACAGCACAAGCCACCAGTCACCGATTCACATAAGTTTATAGGGTTAAGCGTTTTGTGTGAGCATTATTATTTAAATTACACTATGTCCGTTGTATTATAATGATTGCATTCGTTGTTTAGCTTTCTCTGTTCGACTGTTTGATATACCGTATGCATGGGTTATGTGAGTAGCTTTGTTTCTCATTTTTACCTATCCCTAATCTACTCCTACATACTGCAGTAATATCTTAGACCAGTGCTAGTTAGTCAGTGGTAGTTGCATGAGATCGTGACATCAGTGTACTTACACTGTTACGCGTCGTATAAATTCTTTCCTTTTTTCTATACTAAACTAGCACCTCTGGCTAGTGCTGCTTACAGTCAGTGATAGTTATATGGCTTCTTGACGTCAATGTATTCACGCCGTTACGCACCTTAGTAGCACTTTCCTTTTCTCCCGTACTTAAGTGTATACAACTGGCTTGTGTTCTACTGCCATCTGTAGGCACTGGACAAAGTAACGTCTGCAGTTCACATTGTTGCGCGTCTCGGTAGCATTTGTCATTTCTACCTTACTTATGTATATACTCCCGGCTTGAGTTTTACTGCCAGCTTGAGGTACTGAACAACGTAACGCCTGTGGTTCACCTTGCTACGCGTCCCAGTAACACTCTCCTTTTCTACCGTATTTACGTGTATACTACTGGCTATTGTTCTACTACGAGCTATAAGCTCTAGATAACGTAACGTCTGTGGTTTAACTCATTACGTGTCTCAGTAGTCCATTTCCGAGCGACGTACCATTCTATTATTCATGTTGTGTGCTTGAACATACCGTTGCCTTCCTATTATGGTATATTGCCCCGTCTATGATTGACACCAGTTGTATGTCACCGCGTGATTATTTTATCACCGCATTATTATAATAGTTTTCATGCACCGTCGTTATATCATATGTGTCGTTTTTATTAATAAGCATTTTTACCGCTGTATATAGACTACTTTAGTTGCTTTGTTTATTTAACCGCCTTTATTATGGTTTTGATTTAATTTGATGCTCATATAGTTACATTTATTCATTTGTTTAGTATTAACATTTTTTTTGTGAATTAATATTTTCTTTCTCTGCTTTGCCTGAAAGGAATTGTAACCGATTTTGTTAAATCTTTAATGCTGTTTCACTTATTAGCATTAAGTTCATTCTTCAGCTGCCCGCAAGATTTCCAAAACCTGGACAACTGATAAGACTCGTAGCTACATAAGCCTGCAGTACGCTTCTGAGGACCGGGGGACAACTTCAGTTCCCGCGTGGGGTCTCACTTTAAACTGACCTAGCGAGGGAAATGTCCAAAGCCGATTTTATTCTGTTTAGTTGCGCAATTTGCGACAATTGCTAATGCTCCCCATTACCAGCGTCGCATATAGAAGTTCCGTTAGCATACTAGCAGAGGACATCACATAGTTTGGCGCCACGACAAGGACGCCAGAAGTGACAAAGTCTCTCAGGCAGGCCGCGTTACCATTTTCCACTTGAGGTCCTGCCTTTTCTCCTCTCGTATAAAACGGGATTATTTCCTATTCCTTCCATTGCTCTAGTATTCTCTCCCTTCCATTCTATATTTCATTAAGTTTTATTATTCATGCATAAATTCCTGTTTTATTCAGACCCAAACTTTGCTTGAAATCCTCAAGGCCTGCCGCACTTCTTTTATCCATGTACCTTATTTCTCTAATACTTCCTCTTCCTTTGTGTCCTCCTTATTCTCATCCATACCATTTCCGTTCATCCTGCAACCATCATTTCTGTGCTTCGTTATACTCCTCCCATTCCAACTCCTCTTCTCTAACTCTTCTTAATAGCTTCATTAGCTATTTTTTCTTACTCAATTTTTCATCAAAACCATACCATTCCTCCCTTTTTCTCAATAGATTACTTTTAATACTCCCTTTCATTTTCCTCTTCATTATTTCCATCACCTCCTTTATGCTCTTCATTTTCTCCTACATCTCATTTTCTAACCTTTCTTTAAAATTGGTGTTTGTATTGTTCCAACTAAACCTACTTCTTTTCTTCACACTATATATATATATATATATATATATATATATATGTATATACATCTTGTTTCACTGAAAGTGAGGACTTCACTACATTTTATAATTAAATGTTATTGCGCACACCTACCTTTAGTTTCAAATCGTACACGTTAAGATGGCCAGACATATTGTTGAAAGACGGCACTGGGTGCAAATTGTCACCCATCGCCGAGAAGGGGGTACTCTGGAGCTCCATTTTTTCTGGGGCTCCAGAATTATCAACATCTACTGTATACAGCATATACTTATTTAAATTTAAGTGTGTACTTACCTTAAGTTGCAACTGTAGTTAGTTACCTTTAAGTTACCTTTAGGTGGGAAGTTTGTACTTACCTGTAGTTCCAAATGTAGGTACTTTCTGAAATCTTGTAACTTTTATTAAAATTCTATTCCAGAGCCCCCTGGTCATTCCCGCAATTAAAATTTCGCGCTAAAATCGGAAGCTGGAAATGCACTGTCAGTCGCCATATTGAATTTTCAAATGACAGCTGTCAGACGCACAAACTGTTTATGATTAGTCTCAAGGATGACAACGTGTCGTCACCGATTACATTTAAAACGAGTTGAGATAATGTCTCAATGGCTAGATGACTTCTACCGATGGCTGGAATTCGCAACATGCGTTATGATTTGTTCAGATTGTGTACAAGTTTTATCTTACCTGACCATCATAAGCTTTATATTTTTTGCAAAATATATTTTCATCTTGTGGCAAAAATAAACCTGTGGCACAATTTTCTATTACATCCTTCGAAAATCGATTAATTTTGATAGTTCCATCAGCTGCTTCAAACTCTAATTTCTCAAGAATTTCCATATCCTCAGTTTTTCTAAAATATATTGTGATTATAGTTAGCACAAAAAACTAAACGGTTCGTTTTGTTTGTTATATACCTTCTGGGTGATAGGTTTGTTAATTTCGCTTTAATAAATTCCTTAAGCTCTGGTTTATTTAATATAGGCGTGTATCTTGTAGGCGATTCCTCTAAATTTCTACCCAAATACAAATGTTTATCCGTCCATTTTGCTGGAGGTTGCTAGAATAAAATATACCTATTTATTGTTAATTACAATTCAGTGATTGTTCTAGTACAACGAACTCTTAAATGGTCCCCAGAAGCAAATGTACACCATAACTGTGATCGGCCCAATGTATCAACCAGCCGTTTACTCGATGTCAAATACAATGTACTGTTAGTTGTAGATGTAGCAACCGACGTTTCTGAATAAGAGGAACCTGGATCTTCTGGATTTAGGAATTTTACCTTTTCACACCACAGATTCCAAAACATCTAAATTTGTAATTTATGTTTTATTATGTTACTTATGTTACTTTACTTATTCTTACTTATGTTACCTTTTCACTATCTACTTTTATTACTGTTAATGTTTTGTTATGTTTGTTATTTTGACTTGTTTTTAATGTTTCACTTGCTCGTTATGTTTGTGTTAGCTATGTTTGTTAAGTTATGTGTGTTCAATGGTGGTGTTTGATAAGTTTCTTTATGTTTGATTTATTTTGTTATGTTTGACTTTTTATGTTTTGTTGTTTTTCTTTTATTAAAAAAAATTATATGTTGTTGAATAAATGTGGTTCAAAGAAGTATAGTAGAAGCAGTTAGAAATTACAAGATCAGCCTCTCACCTTTTCACTCTCTTTACATTTGTTGCTTTTCATGTTTTTGTTATGTGTGTTATTTTGACTTATTTTTTTTTTTAATGTTTCACGATTATGAGGAGAAGGCAAATTAGAATAGAAGCAATACGCAATAGTCTGGTGAACATAGGCGTGTGTTAATCAGAAAAAAACGTCATGGTGCAGGAGACGCGGATGAAGTTGTGCTTCGGGAAAGTAAAAAGTTCAAGGTTGAAACATTTCTACCTATATTGGATATGTGCGGAGCTTTCCCGTCGTATAAAGACATATAATAAAATAAATTCTTTATTTGAATTTTTAACCGAGTTTCCATCGAAGACAGACGCAGAAATTAAAGAAGCTGCCCATAGATCTCCTGAAACATATCCAAAGAATATCGAGTACGAAAATGATAAAACAATGCCTACATCACAACCATACAAACTAATTTTTGAAAAACAGGTACAATCAACCAAATGCGATGAATGCCGTACGAATCTACTGTTGCCTCATGATTACAAATGCTACTGGACATATTCTTTCTCTAAATTGAAGTTGGTAAAAAGTTGAAATAGATCAATTATGAAACAAAAATTCATTATCAATTATATCTAGTAAATCCGATGTATGCAATCGAATTGATTTTGAACACATTTTGAGAGAGTTTACGGCAAAAATAGTAAGGAAAGCAAATTTTGGTATATTTGGAGTAACATTATGATGTAAATTAGAAGTGCCAAGAGACCGAAAAACTGATGGCCTAAGGGCACACGAATTATTTAATCCGGCACTGGTATGCGGCTTTGCGTAACCAATTCCACAACATTTGAACATTTATGTTTCTACAATACTCCACTTGTTAAGATCAACGGAGTATTTTCCCTCAATCATAAAAATATTTCCTTCTGTTGCTAACTTCCATCGTTGCAGATTTGGTGTGTGGCATATTCTCCGGATCATAACACTAATCTGTATTTTTGTCTATTTCTAACAAAGATTTGGTAAAGATTTTGATGGTACTATCTGTCCTTCCAAAGGGTTATTCTTTTTTGTTTTTTTTTCCTGTTTCGCGTGGGAGTAGAAAAATCTTTAAGAAAACGACGGAAGCCCGGTGCATCCAACGGTATGGAATTTATATGAGATATATACATATAGATATATGGAAAAGAGAATTATCGCAATTTGAACGTGCTTATGTGCTTATGTGCTTATGTGCTTATGTGCTTGTGTGCTTATGTGCTTATGTGCTTATGTGTTTATGTGCTTATGTGCTTATGTGCTTATGTGTTTATGTGCTTATGTGCCTATGTGCCTATGTGCTTATGTGCTTATGTGCTTATGTGCTTATGTGCTTATGTGCTTATGTGCTTATGTGATTATGTGATTATGTGATTATGTGATTATGTGCTTATGTGCTTATGTGCTTATGTGCTTATGTGATTATGTGCTTATGTTATGTGATTATGTTATGTGCTCATGTGCTAATGTTATGTGCTTATGTTATGTGCTTATGTTTGGTGCTTATGTTTGGTGCTTATGTTTGGAGCATGTCCTCTCTCCTACAGTAGATCTTTCCCATTCAAATTGCCATTGAGCCAAAAGGGCTTCTCTAGCCTTAGTTTTTAGTCCTGCGGTTGTTTCCTGTTGGTCCTTCTGTGTGCTTATCATTCGGCGCTCTTTTACTAGGAGTTTTATTGGTGGCATACCGGCGAATACGTTCAGTGCTTCTGTTGATGTTGTACGGTATATTGTAGTCACTCCTAATAGAGCGGACCTTTGTACCTTTGCGAGTATCCCCCCAGTCTTCGTCTTATTCATAGCCTTTGCCCATATCGGGGCAGAGTATGACAATTTACTCTTCGTCACATTATATAGTACATTCCGATGAGTTGCTGATTCTCCTATTCTAGGCATTCATTGGGATAGTTGGGAGGCTTTCTTCGAAGCATTGTCCGCCACTTCATGTAGGTGACTAGAGAACCAGAAGCCACTGTCTAATGTATATTCCAGATATTTTAATGACTTTAAGACATTAATTTGTTGTACCTTGATATGTATATTTGGAACCTATGAGAAGGAGTGCTTCTGTTTTATGAGCAACAATCTGCAGTCTACGTTCCGATATCCACTCTTTTTTGAGGATTAATGTTCTATTAATTACGTATTCCAGCTTAGGTGGTTCGTTTGCTGATGCTATTAGGACTACATCGCCAGCATATTCGACTAGCCATACTCCCGCCGGGACTATACTCCAGCTTAGCACGTTCCAAAATGTAGGTCCTAGAATGGATCCTTGTAGTACTCCGCTTGTTAGTTATCTCTTCTTCATGCCACTTCCTGTTTCATATCAGACAGTGAGCTTTGTGAAGTAGTTGTCAATAATTTTACTTAGGCAGTATGGAACGTGTAGTCCTTGAGTGTTTGCAGAATGTGTTCCCATCATGGCGTTTTTAACGTCTATTGTTACCAATGCGCATACATTCCTGTTTCGCGCTGTGCCCTGGACTGCTGTTGTTGCAGTATTGTGGACGTACTCGATTAGATCCATTGTTGACAGACTTCTTCTAAACCCAAATTGATTTTTAGCAAGCTTGTTGTCTATTACATCGTTAATTCTGTCCAACAGAAGAATTTTAAGAATTTTTGCTCTGGAGTTAAGTAGCCACATCGTTACATTTACTTCTGTAGGTTTATATTTTGGAATAAGGACCAACTCTATAGTTTTCCATTGTTTGGGGAACTTTCTTTTGGCCAATGCGTTATTAAATATTTGCCGCAAGCTGTCTAGGTTGCTTCTGCCCAGCATTTTCAGAACCTCGTTTGATATCCTGAGCAGTCCAAGTGCTTTACAAATTTCTATTTCTGTGACGCCATCCTTTATCTCTTTGAGTTCGAATAGTGGGAACTCTGTAGGCTCTACATTAATCTTTCTTATTTTTTTCTGTGGGTATGGTGGAAAAAGAGCACTTATGACTTTCTCCATGTTGTCTGGATTAGGTTGTTTGCTGTGTAGTTTTTTGTACTATTTTGTAGGGTTACTATTTTGTATGGTAGACCTCAGTGGTCATCATTTACTTCCAGTAGTAATCTGTTCCAGAAATTCTACGCCTAATTGCACATTTCAGGTTATTCTTAGCGGCTATTGTGACGTCTCGTTCTTCTAAACAGTTACTATTGCGATGTCGCTTGATCTTCCTCTGATATTTGTGATGGTCTGCTTTCTTATTTCAGATATGTTGTATGTCCGCAAGTATGTAAATCTTCCTTGGATTCCCTTTCCACGTTTGGGAGTATTATGAATGCAGGCTTTGGTGATTTCTCTGGTTAGCTGACTGATCTGCTCTTCTATTTCGTTTGGATTTGACTGTACACTGATTGTTGATAATTGCTTGCGAATATTCTCTGTGTCCACTTTTTTATAGCCTATTCTTGTAGGTTTCTACTAGTTGCTGATGAATGATTATTATTATTCGTCTTAAAGTAAATATAGTTATCGTCGCTTGCGAATTCTTGCTCTAGAACTTCCCGTTCATTTATTCTATTGTACAGTTTCGAAGTGGCCAATGTTATGTCCAAGATGGACTCCGAATGTCCTCTTTGAAAAGTAGCTTTGCGTCCTGTGTTACAGACAATTAGGCCCAAGGTGTATATAAGTTCTTCCAGTACTCTACATTTGCCTTCTGTTTTCTGTGAACACCAACCAGTCAACTTCGAGTTGAAGTCCCCAGCTGTAAGCACGTCCTTGTAACAAGGACGTGCTTGTAACAAGGACGTGCTTATAGCTGGGGACTTCAACTCGAAGTTGACTGGTTGGTGTTCACAGAATACAGATGGCAGAGGTAGAGTACTGGTAGAACTTATATGCACATTGGGCCTAATTGTCTGTAACACAGTACGCAAAGCTCTTCATCAACTCTTCAATCTCTTCTCTTCAACTCTTCTCTTCTCGTCAACTCTTCAATGTCATTCAGTTCAGTTTTGAAGTCAGATATGTGTTTGTTCGGTGAGGCGTAGCAGTTATTAATGTGAATATTCTTAAATTTTAACAACACTATTCCTGAACTGGTTGTTCGAATGGTTCGGATGGATGGTTATGCTGGGATTACTTATAATAACAGATGTCGCCCTTAACGCTCAGTAATTGGCATCCGGTCTTAGTTTTCGCTCCTTTGTTTTGTTCGCTACTCAGGCAAATTCTATACGCTCCTCGGGCATGTCCTGAATAAGGAGATCAAAAGTGATTTGGCTTCTGTTCAGGTTTATTTGTAGAAACTTTAACTTCTCGTCCGCTTCTCCGTTTCTATACGCGAAGGGTCCTTGTAGGTTTTTCCGTGTGATCAGCTGCTTGCTGTTACGGTTAGTTGCTGTTACTGCTTCTATCTGGATTAATTTGAATAGTGTCCGCTGTCTTTATGTCATTACCAATCCTGTTAGTTTGAGGGACTCTCCGATTCTTCTCACATTCCCATGATTTGTGTCCTTCATGTCCATATGCCCAGCAGAGATGTTCTTTGCTTGGTTCTTGAGAATCGCATTTTGATGCTACGTGGCCTCTATTCCAGCATTTCTCCCATTTTGTTTCTAAAGGTTTCCCTATTACTCTGCACTTTACACAGCCGATTGTAATCTTGTTTTCTGTCCAAGCTTAGCCGGAGTCCTCATGTATGGTGTTTGAGTTCCGCCAAATGAATGCGTCATGCTAGTGATTATGATTCTTCCATATATATATTTCTCGTTTATTTGCCCAAGGGCACTCGCTCCTTCTTCTGCAAGAGTCACTTCGTCAATGTCTCTAATTTGCAAGAGTAATTGTTGCGTAACCTTGTTGCATATGCTTTGAGTTAATTTTGATTTTACTATCTTCCTAAGCTTATCAGCGTTCCCCTTCCAGTTCGGTAGGTTCAGAATAAGGTGACCATTTTTTGTTTTCCTGATAGCCCTTAGTACGTCTTCTTCGGGGTCTGTGGTTCGCTTAACCTGCTTCAGAGTTTCACATGTGATCTGGATTCAGTACATTTGATGATTAATGCTTCAGATTTTTTCCTCCTAGTTGAAGGTCCAAATTTTATAAATTCGGCCCTGTCTTCCTCGTATTTTGTATTTCTGCTGTGTTTTTTACTGTTGACTATAGACCATTCACTGTGATCAGCCTCTGTCAGCGTTATGTCCTCAATAGATTCAGTTTGGTCTTGTGAATGGTCTGTCATTTAAATCAGACCTTTTCCAGTTTTTCGTTCAGTGTTACTCTTTGCACCTAACAAATTCTTGCTGGGGTTGTTTCCTATTGTTCTCCTTATTTCTTCTCCCTTCTTGGTGGAGTCTGCTCAGATTTATACTTGGATTTCTATACCACACCCAAAGAAAGTCCATTCAAGCATCTTTTATGCTGCTCTACCGAAGTTTGGCTTTTCCACATCCGATGCGAGGGATCGCTAATTTCGAGATACCTTCTTGGAGCATAGTGCGTTGGAATGTTTGAAGAGTATTAAACATGCTTTCTTCCGAGGACATGACATAGTAGTGAGTGTGTTGTTATCAGATAATTTTTTTTCTATTTATTCTGTTCTGTTGCTCAGCTGATTTATCAATTAGATCTTTTAGCATTTCTACTTCCCCGACATCTGGTGTTTGATTAGAAATTGTGTCTCTTCTTCCATATCTCAGTTTGAATTGCACTGCTAAACCATGACTTGTTTACAGATTTTGGCTTACACAGTGAGCTAAAGCAAAATCATCTGCAGCAGAAAATATGTTGCCCTTAAGTTCATCGAGGCAAGAAATGCTTTTCGGCTAGTTAGCTTTCATTGTGGTTTTGAAGTCTGTATACTTGGAGGTTCTTTTGTTTAGGGTTATTCTCATGTAAGACTCTTTGGTCGAGTCCAATACCCTCTTTTGGGAACAAATTAGGCTGCTGGCTTTATCTTTCAGGCCACAGCCTTAATGTCTTTGACAATCTGGATTAGGTCCCTTGGTAATTCCCTAACGTCGGCTCTAGTTTTGTAGAAGTCCGTTTTTGCAATTTTTGACTGCAAGAGACTTCCTTTTGTTTTTACAGCGAATAAGATTCCTGGTAAACTAGCCGTGCTTGGGCGGCGTTTAGGTTGTTCTCCGCTGTCTCCGCCAGATGAATTGTCATCTCTATCTCGTTTACCAAAATTAATTCTTGGTGTTTTATACAAGTCTACCAATGGCAGTATGTTTGGGACTTTCTCAGCTCGTTTAGCGAGATTCAAGGTCTTTTGCGATTTCTTTTGAAGGTAATCTCGTTGTGCTTGTTTGCATCGGTGATCGCATTGCCTTTGTGCTTTTTTGGAACGGACTACCCATACTTCCGCTTTGGCGTTCATGGTTTCCAGATATAGTGGGGCCTGCATTTTCTAGGCCTGAGTTTGGTCAGGCTGGGCATGAAATCACATTCATGATAAAGAAAAGTAAACTGGAATACATTGGCCATCTGATGAGTCACAACAAATATCGCCTTCAGCAACTTATCCTTCTGGGCAAGGTGGACGGTAGAAGAAGAAACTATTGGATGCAAAATTTAAGAAAATGGTTCGGCAATGCACTGAGCTCTGCTCTATGCTTATAATTGTTTTGCACTAATTTCTCGTACTGTAATTCAAAAGCGATGTTGGTATATAGTAGGAAGAAAACACAAATATGATAGAAAGAAACATGGAGACTTGATTCGATATGATTGATAACATATGGAAGATTATGAAAGTATTGAAAGAAGAGGGAACTAGCACCGCGAAATTTAAATTTAATGTTTGTGCTAAGTATAGAAGATAAGAGGATGAATGCAGATGTGGTTTCAAAATGGAGGTTGCAAGCGTTGGGTCAATGGGTGTGTGATTTAATTTTTGATTGGGTCTATACGAAATTGTATTTCTTATTGGTGAAAGAACGTATTTCGGTAGGCCACTGGTAAAATAGAAGATATTTTATTTGCATACAAACTAACATTGATTAAGCATTGTTATCCAAAGCTCGGTAAAACCCCAAAACTATACCTATTTTCATAGTGGACAATAAGCGTACGTGACAATTGTTTTATTGCGGAGCTTAAATATGCAAATAGATAAAGGTGTATGAACTACCAAGTACCTGATGCCTCCCGTTGAAGCTTCCTTAAGACGTTTTTAAATCACTTCGGTCTAGACATACATTCAAGAACGTCGTCATCGTCGCAAGGACAACCCATCGCTCGGAGCCATCTGTCTACTTTAGAAGGGTTCGACATTAGTGCACAATAACGTTTCTTAATCACTTCATTAATTTATCAATTTGTTCATTTAGTGTTAGTATTGTAATTAAATAGTTAAAGTGAACAAAACTGGTTTCAATTAATCGCTCTAATTACATATCTAATTGCTAAGCGGAATATCAACCGATTTTAACCAGGAAAAAGAATAAATTCAAAAGGTGTTTACAGTCCACCGCTCTCCAGTCGCAAATCTACACATACAGTGTCCAAATATTAATTTTGTGAAAAAATCCTGCAAAAATCTAATTTAATGTATATAATATGTTTTCTGTTAATTTTGTTGCCAAAAAAGGTTTCATTACATAATATACACATACCTTGCGTTTTTCGAAACCACCCAACTCGAAATATAAAATCTTATTATTGCAGAAGCGCGCTTTCAACGATTGCCGTTTCCTGCGCCTAAAAACGCTAAGATTCACACAATCGATAGGATAGACTGCAATTAATTCAAATGTTTCTATTAAAGGATCGATCCCATTGTAGGGTAACAATGTATTTTCAGCTAATGGCAGTATGTCAGTTGCTACAACTAATTTTGATGGCGTTAAACCTAAGTAAAGAAATTTTAAAATAATAATATCAATTGTGGTTGGTGTAACATTATCAATCTTTAAAGAATGAACTGTTCACGAAAAGACGAACAGGGAAAGATTACTGAAGAAAACTTATAATGTCAATTTCATTAAAATACACATTTTTTCTTATTCTTTAAAATTTAGCTAATTTAGTTAAAATATAATTCGCATATGGCGCCAACTTTATGCTGTTTCGCCGAGGCTTGCGGTTTGGAGACATTTGGGAGGAGGCGGAAGCAGGAGTAGCACTACATGTATGACGTATTCTACCATGCAGAGAGTAGGCTCCAAATATACCAGGCTCCAGATATTCCATACAGAAAGTAGCAATTCTGCCAAGGATACTGCCAGTTTTAATGCTAAATCGAAAATGACTACCGGAATTTGCAGATGCACGAGGATTAATAACGAGTAATATCGACTTTATTCCAGTATTCCAATGAGGAGAAGCCGAATCCGCCATTGATGTTGAAGCACGTACAATGTATCCAGGCAAATTGACTATCACAATTGGCTACAATAGTTTTACTACAATGACCACTGCCAGATACTTTGTAGAGTAACTCCACAAAGTATCTAGTTCTGATCATAGGTATATAGATTTCGCCTTAATCACCAAACGCTACCGCCAAACAATTGTAGCCATTTGAGATGGTCACTAACAAATGAACTTCTAAAAACGGGAAGAGCAACTAATACAAATAAAAATCCCCAGCTCAATAGCCGCCGAGAATCAAAGAAAGAGAGCAATGCAAGCAATTAAAACTAGCCAAAGACATAGAAAGGCAAGACATAGAATAAATGCTCATTGGTGGTCCCAAGAAATTGCTAAGCTTAGGAAACAATTTCGTACTTTAAATGAGTCGTTAAGCTTTGCACCCTTTTGTTGTTTTCGATGATTCTGATTGGATATTAGCTCTCGCATTTTAGCAGAAGGCGTTTTCAGTGCAATGCTTATAAGGTTTTGGTGGCGTAAGGCTGATTCTACTAACGCTTATACGTTCCACCACTTATGCTTTTATTAACAAAATAGAGAAATGTTTATCCTTAAATTTCTTAACGGATCAGGCAGGAATTTTTGATGTTCGAAGTCCGAACTATCAGAAATTTCCATCAGACCACGCCTATCTTGTCGTCGAGTTATGCAAAGTGTCATTGGACAGCCGTCCGCATAAGTTCCGCATAAAAGGAGCTCAATATAGCGTTCCTCAGACTCATTTTGGGTGTTACACTAGCTGTTCAGCACGCATCCGAGTCAGCACGCATCCGCCAGCTTATGCCAAGACCAAATAACCAAACTTATTCTTAAAGAGCGAGCAATAAAATCGCACTAGGAAATCACATTTTTTTCCAAGTAAGTTGTACCCATGAATAGCTTATTTTTATTTAAAATTTAAACAACCAGGTCAAATCAATAATTATTTTACTAACAGAGATTCAGGTCTGCTATACATAGGTTTTAGAAGAGGGCGTTCTACCATAGACGCCCATAGAAGTAGTTAAAACATTTGTAATGATAGCTACCAAAAGAAAAGCACAATGTAAATATACATGTACGTGTAACATTAGACATAAAAAACGCTTTAAACTCAGCGAGCTGGATCCCCATTTCAGATGGGTCATTTCTGAAGTCATAGGAATACCCCAATATTTAGGACGATTAATAAAAAGTTACTTAACCGACAAAACTCTACACTTCATTGTTTGTCCACCAAGTTTGTCGTCTGGAGTTAAGTTTATTGGATACACTGATGAAATTGATCATTACAGAAGCGATGATGAAATAAAGAAACAGAACCGTTGATGGTGATCAGTTAAAACAAATATATCCATAGACTCCAAATTGTGTTTTTTTTCCTTCCTTAATGAGCTTTAGTCTTTCACTATGGTTAATTTTCTTCCACAGTAGTACGCCGCAATGGGACGTCATAGTAAGTTGTTTAACAATTATATCTGCACTATTTCGTGCTTCTTCGTTTGGATGGTTTTGTGTTCTGCAGATTATTTCTGCTCTCCTAATTTCGGTTATTGCTTCTAGATCCTTTGTCAACTCGTTACGTAAATATGAGTTTCCGCAATAGTTCGGCGCGTCCAGATATTTCCTTACCAGCTTGTTCTGTGGTTTCTTTACTATTTCTTTGGTTTTTTGGTCTACTCTCGCCCAAAGTTCTTGGCCGTGTCGGTTTTAGAGCTAAATTTAAGATGTTCATCCTGTTTCTTGTGTTTAGCGCACTACTTTGTGCTGGTACGCTTCTTAGCGAGTTGGCTCTTATAATTGCCAAACCCGCTATTGTTTTGGTGTGTGTTTTGTACTTGAGTTGACGCTCGAAAGTACAACCAAGATATTCGGCTTTCTGTTTTATTTAGTCTTCTGTATTTGCGAACTGAATGGCGTTGAACGCTGTCCTAAGTTTTCTGAAGTAGAATACTTTTGCTTTATCTTTGTATATGATGATTTTCCACTTTTTGTAATACTCCAAAATCCGTTGTAAAGCAAGCTCTGTTCTTTCTAATGCCACATACATGTACATTCCTGTTGAATATACTGTAGGAATTCATGATGTTTGTTTTTCTTTTGTTTATCCGGAAGGTGTTGTATAAATCAATTATATAGGATTGGGCTTGGGAGGCATCCTTGGGGAACTCGCTGCTGTTCTTCATTCTGGCAGTTTTTCTCTGACTTTTACTGTACATTTCCTTCCACTTAAAAATTATTGCAATGTTGTTAAGAAATTCGTTCCTAGTCCCATTGCTTTTAGCTTGTATATCACCAACTCTCGCCATACTCGATCATATGCCTTCTCGACGTCGAGAAAAGTGCATATTACTTTTTGAGAGTTTTTCTTCCTACCAGTGGCTTCCCTGATCATTTCGTTTAGCACTGCCGCTTCCAGGGTTGTTGCCAGCTTTGCTCTGATTTCAAACTGATTCAGTAGTTACACCTTTTTCCCCTCTACCATTTTTGAATCCTATCTTTGAATAAACGCTCTATAATTATAGAACGTAGGTCCAGCAGCGAGATGGGCCTCCTGTTATTCAGCACATAGGGGTCATTGTTCCTCTTCGGTAATGTAATTACGTTTGTTTTTTTCCAACGATTCGGAAAATGGTGTACTAACTCTATATCATTGTGCATTGATGTTAATAAAGAAACTACCTTGGCTGGTAATAGTTTAATAGCCCTGTTTGGAATATCGTCCTCCTCTGGTGATTTTTGGATTGAGTTTGTTTATATCGCCTCTTGTATCTTTTCTGGTTGAAACCATTCTTGAAAGCTTTACGCTCGTTTTTTTATTTGTAAATTTGCCTTAGCCACTTTCAGTTTGGTCTTGTCGTTTGTTGGGTCGTTGTTTGAGAATTTGTCCTCCAGGTGCTATATCTTCTACTTTTTCTTCCTCTGTGTAGACTAACTTATCGCCTGATTCCTTTTCCTGTCTGTTATTGTTTTAACTTCCATTTGCAGCGTTCTATACTATACTTTTACTCAGTTATCTCCAGAATGAGCCCTCTATTCTTTGCCTCCCAGCAATATTTCAGTTTTCGCTTCTCGTCTTCATGCAGTCCCCATCTGTTAACTGCTTGTGTAGTAATTGTTTGATTCTCAATACGTGCTTGTTGCATTCCAATTGTCAGTGCTTCTACTATACTCTCTATGTCTTCCTTTGTGCAGATGCTGTAGTCGGTATTGCATTTTTCCATTTTTGACACTTATTTAGACCAATTGATTTTATTTACTCGAACTTGCCCGTAGCTGTTAGCTGAATAGTTAGCTGAAGACTCTTACCACTGGAAAATGGCCAGAAACCAATCCGTGCTCTACTTTTGCTTTAAGCTTTCTCTTCACTTTATGCGACATAGAAAAATCTATTTCTCCTTTACCTCTCGTAGGAATATTCGTTTTGTCCTCCTGCGCGTGTACTTTTATGCCCGTGCTGACTGCACGTTAACATTTTCACTTTCGTTAGAGCCTCTACATCTCCACGCACTGTGTTTGGAGTTGTGGTCTCCTCCCACTATTGTATTTTCATGGCTACTTTTATTCGGTTCTCTTCTAGAATAACATTTTTAGGTGCTGTGTACATCGCCACCAATACTATCTCCTGAATGTCGATCGCTATTTTTATTCCCACTGCTTCACCGATTACTAAATCAAAGCTAATTACCGAGAAGCACACTTGGGGTCGCTGAAACACCACTACTTCTCCCCTAGGACTGCAGTGTCTATCGTATCTTGTTGTTTTATAACCCGAAATATTCCGTGAGTCTCCATTTCGGAGATGGGTTCCTGAGACGAGCAAAAATGATATATCTTTTTCTCTGAGAAATAGTTCAACCTGCCACGGTCTTTGACCGTTGACGGTCCAAATTGCAATAAACGTCGAATTATTACTGTAAACTATTGTTGTTTTTAAAAATCTCTTTAATTATCTCCGGTAATATTTCTTTCAAAATCTGTCATATTTTTTCCTTCAGTTGAGTTTAATTTTTTCTGCGTAGTTTACGCCTTCTTGTCTTTCGGATAACCTAACATTTTTCAAGCATTCCTCGGTTTTTATCTTCTTTATTGTTTTATGGTGAAGGGACACTTCACTTCACATGTTGGCAGGGTCATCGCCGTCACAGTTGAATCAATTTGTTGGTTTTTCTTTGGGAAAATACCATTCATACGCGGCATGACTTCCTGCACACTTAAAACACACTTATTGCGCACTATATCAATATTGAATATGTCCATATTTAAGGCATAGGTAACACTGTTGGATTCTTGTAGATTTTTGTTTGGTTTCCACGGACCCTCGCTTTCAGATCATCTGTAATTTGGAATATCTTATTCCCGTCCTCACTTTTGGGCGCGTTTACTAGCACCATAGGAAATTTTCTATTCCTGTTGCCCATCCTTTTGATTCAATTGTATTTTAGACCAATTTCTTTTAGATTATTCCCAATCTCTTCCATCTTTAAGCTTTGAGAAACACCCCGGCGAACAACTTTTAATTCTTTTTTGTCTGATAATTGGTACGTATAAGATGATACCTCCATTTTTCCTAGCAGCTTTTTCAGGTCCCAGTAATCGACCAATATGTTGGTGTGATATATCGTCTCTTTGCCTCTAAGAATCACTCCAGAAGTTTCTGTTTTGTTCAAAACCACTCCTTCCTGGATTTCGCTGAACCTGTCGCTGTTGTGTGTAATAAGGGGTTGTGGTTTTCTCAATTTTGATGCTTTTTGCTCTATTTGCCATAGTTGCGTTTAGTGGTTCTTCTGAGAGGGAAAATGATGCTGCTCCTATCTTTCTCCATGTTATTCCTTTCTGATAAGACGCAATGAGAATTGTTTATTAGCAAATTTGCTCTTACTTGTTTAATATTTCCCGTCACTCTGCTCATTGCAGAGGTCTTTTGAATTTCTCACTGAAGTATTCTTGATCCATGTACTGGAAAGGAGTCGTCTCCTTGGATTAAATTTTGCTTAGAGTGAGCCAGTTTTCTTTGAGTCTTCCGAATTTATCCAACATTAATAGCAGTTTGGCTTCTAGAGGCACGGCTATTTGTTTACCCACTCTCTCATTTTGCAATATTAGGCAGCACCTACTGTCCATTATAAGAAAATTTCACTAAATCCTGTGCGACGCCGGGTGCACCACAGCCGGCAGTACTCAGTCTGTTTTTCTCACTAGCCCTTACGTTTAGGGAGCTTTGCACATATTATGTAATTTACTTGACTCATGATTGTTGCATCATAGTTACGGCCCTACGCTTCGGCGGATACTGCACAAAACAAATCTCGATAACAGCCTCACTTTCGTTATGCTGCTTTTGCGCAACTTGTGAATACTCCAAATTGTATTCAGTTAAACATTAAAATACCTTGATGTAACTATAGACAGAAGACCGCTTTTCAACAAGTATTTTATGCAGTAAGTGATTGTTGCACTAAGCAAAAAGCTGCAGCATTGTTAGGAGTAATGCCTACCGTAGATGGCCCTAAAATAACGAAAAGGATAGCAGTGTGGCTGCAAACATTTGGGGAAATATCTACCAATTAAATAGCGACAGAAATTTGACGGTTGCACTTTTACAACCCGCGAAATTTTCGGAAATGTTTTTTAAGGCATTTGTAAGTTTAACTTAGAAATCAACTTTCAAAAAATATCCTTGATCAAATATATAATCAAATACACTAAAAAATTTCTAAGTTGAAGTACTGCCATATGAAGTACTACCATATAAGGAAATTACGGGGCAATGACTTGACCGATACAATTATTGTAACAAAATTAATTTCGTTTACACAATAATTTATTTAAAAGTTAAATCAACATCCGAAATGAACAAAAGTTAAATTAAACACTAAAATCGCATTTCAAATCACTGCAAAAGATCACTTTACAAGTTCTGGAATTTTTATTAATTACAATTTTATTTTTATTACCTAAATGTACTTGTCTCAAACCCTTACCATCCCTAGTGGTTTGAGCAAAAGGACTCTCCACTAACACCATGTCGTTAAAGTCACAATATTCCGAGAATAATAATTTTTGTATTCGATTATGCCACATGCTATTGTAATCGCCAAAAATTTAAACATTCTTCTTGATATTCACGTCCTTATCTTCTAAATAGTATTTCAAAATATTTATGTTTTCGTTAATTGCTTTGTCAGTAGCTCATTTTATATATCAGTGTATTTAATACATTGACATTTTATTAAATTTTCAAAATGACATTTACATATATATTTCAGGAAAAAACAACGAATGTAACTTTGATCTGCTTAAAATTACAGAAACAAATTACTAATGCCTGGATGCGATAGAAGTTATCTTTCAGAAAATAACTTGTGTAACAAAGCATGCTACGTTCATTATCAAAGCATGGGCGTTCATTATAATTAATTAAATCAGTAAAACTACGCGAACCCGGAATTGGAATTAGCATCTAGTAAATTTAAACGTATTCTCTGCTGTGTATATGAAAGCGCTTTGTTGCAGCGCACCGTCTCCTAAAAATATATTGTAAGTAGTAGAGAATTGCGTTGAGCTGTTGATGTGTAGTGCATTCATTATCAGTCTTTAATATGTGTTGGTATCAATGTGTTTGGCGTTGTTTGCCGTACGGAAATAGGAGTAGGGGATTTTGGCTATGCTGTTTAAGATATCGTTTATGTCACATGCAAGCAAAATTCTGCTTCATATCATAAACAACCGTTTAAAACCTTTTTTACTTCCACAGATTCCC
>WYDF02025497.1:0-13013 GCA_009867245.2 Adranes taylori | reverse complement strand
CATGTCGCTGGCCATCAAACTCAGGTTCATTTCATATCAAACTGAGCCACAACGAAGTGTAGCCGGGTTTAGCTAGTTATTATATACAAAATAAGAATTCGCGTACCGGACCGGACTAAATTATACGAAGCAAGGAAAGGCGCATTGTATATTGTAAATTACAATCTCCCAAGTTATATCGACTATTCCAACGAAGACTGTAGTACATAGATTTTTTCAAGATTCGAATTATATACAGTAAATTGTATATTTAATATTATCTATCAATGGACAAAGTGATATCTCATAAAAGAAATATGAGGCAGAGCCGAATACACTTTTAAATTAATAGTATCTTGCACTAATCTGATAATTCACGTGGAAAACTGTCGCTCGTAGACTTACTATAGTCTTCATCGTCGCGAAGTTAGAAAATCCTTGAATACATAACTTCAAAAGTTTTAAATATCCATAAAAGATGGTGTTTTAAATTTAACAATACATATGAAGAACTTGTGAGTTTAATAAATTGAGTACAAAGCGATAGTTAATTTTAAAATGAGCGAAAGAGTGTTTTAAGCAAATTGAATGTAATTTGAGTTATGTATTTTTGAAATTATCATGTTACACTAACAGTTTAATAAAGCCAGGACCAATAGGATGAAAAATGCCAGAACAGAGAAAAATGGCAGTACCAAAAGGATGAAGTTCAATTTGATCTGAATGATGATACATCTTTGATCAAGCATCCTTCAAGAACGTTTCTTAATCTTCAAGAACGTTTTTCAGATACTGAAGTCATACGTTTTATTAGTGTTTAAAATTACCGGTAATTTGGAAATCTAGATCTTAACCGGTAATTTATCAGTAAAATTGCCGAAAATTGATGGTAAATCTGTAATGTTTTTTATACTGTTTAACGGATAAAAAATAAGACACACTTTAATTTAAGACTAGCTAGTACTGTATTATATTGAAAATATAAATGAATAATCTACGTATGATTGTATTTCTCTAAGCCGTAAATAATTATTAATTAGATAGCTTAATCATTTTGAAAAGTACATATTGACTGCATGAAACATCCAATTAGCTTAAAATGCCAGACGGTAGTTGTACCATGTCAAGCATAAGTGGTAGCCGTCATCAATACCCTCTGCTTTCAGTGCCATCATTGACTAATGACTCAATTGAAATGAAACTTGGCTGTGGTGAAAAGCTATTTAATAAACAGTAAATATATAATATGATATAAGTAAGCACAAAATATGAAATATAAATTTAATAATAGAAAAGACAACTCCCTCATTAATTGACGCGAAGTGAATTACAAATCGATTGACTGGCGCATATATCAGCAGTACCAACTCTTATATGCGTTCGTAATTCAAAACTGTTAATACGGTTTAGAATACATTTCAACATCCCCTCTTATTCTAAACTTCCCACAGTTGCCTAATTTAGTACTAACTTTCAAATTTTACAGATGGCAACGGCTTTGCTAGTATAGTGGCAATTTTATCGTTAGTTGGCACGTATTCTACTTTTAATTCGTTATTTTCAACCTTTTCTGTTATAAAGTTATATTGCACATCAATATGCTTCGTGCACTTATGAAACACAGGATTTTTTATTAACTGTATAGCACTTTGATTATCACAACATAACGTAATGCCATTATAATCGCTCACGTTTACACTAATTTCACTAAACACTTGTTTTAGCCACATTGCTTCCTCAGGTGCTTCGGAAGCTGCCACGAATTCTGCTTCTGTGGTTGACAAAGCAACAGGTTCTTGGAGTCGGCTGTTTCAAGTTATTGCTCATTAGCACAATCGGCATCTGCGTATCCGATTAGATCATTGTTTTGTTGAATAGAAGAATTATATTAATATGTATAACAATTGAATAGTTTCCTATATTACGTACAATTTCTAAACCAACTAAGTTATTCGGTTCATTCCCTGTAATTTCGAAAGTATTTATATTTTCCGTATGATTGTAGGAATTTTGGAGGATTGTAGATCTCGGGGCTTTATGAATATAACGGAGGATCTATGAATATTTCTTCCTTCTCACCCTGTACAAAAGCTGTTTTGATATGAAATTGTAAGATTTCATAATTGTTCTTCTGCAATTGCAAGAGCAATTCTAATTGTATCATATCTGGTTGTAGGTGCAAACGTTTCACTGTAGCCTACTCCTTCTACGTGATTTAGCAGTGTCTGGCTTCCTATCTTTCAACTTCGTGATTTATATTTTATTTCACTTTAAAACCCATTTAAAACCAATTGTTTGTCTATTTAATGTAAAAAGTTGTCAACTCCCATGTGCCGTTTCTTTCTAGGGCTTCGAGTTCTTCTTCAATTGCCTTTTTCCAGTGTTTACTGTCTACACATGTCGTTGTTTCTTTATATGTTGTTGGTAGATCTACTTCTAAAAAGTTTGCTTCATACCTGATAGGTTGTCGTAAGCTGTTTCTTGATCTCAAGTAATCTGAAGTGTGTTTAATTAGTAATTTAAAATGTGCTTGATCTCAAATTCTTCTGTTGAGGTTTCCTCACTTTTCTTTCAAAATCTAAAAATTCTGGCTCTTGTTCCTCTTCGTTGATATTTCGTGTTATATCATTTTCTTCAGTGAAAGCAATGAATATATTATTCGTTCTGGGTAACGTTACTTCAATGATTTCATTAAAGATTATATCCGTGCAATTTAATCTTCTTATTGACAGGATCGAACAATCGATAATTAGTGGATTCATTATCATATCCTACTAGAATCAATTTCTTGCTTTTTGGTTCTAATTTCTTTCGCAGTCAGTCAGGGACATGAACAAATGCTTTACTACCGAATACTTTTACATGAATTTGCTTAGGCTTCTTTTTCTTGAACGAACGCTTTCTACTATTGTACGTATTTGTCGTTCGGATTTGCCATTTTGTTCATGACAATACGGAGCACTTGCTTCAAATTGAATAGCTTTTTGTGCTAGAGATTCTTTAAAATTCTGGTTGAGATATTAGGTGCCTTTATCAACTCGTATGATTTGTATGTGGAGAGCAAATTTATTTTTGCATTGCTGAACAAATTGTTTGAAATAGTCCAGGGTATCTGATTTATGTTTCATAAAATACACTGATCTGTAATCGGTGCTATGATCTTTGAAAAGAGCAAAATAGTTACAACCTCCTATTGACGAAACTGACATTGGCCTACAAACATCGCTGCAAGTAAATTCACCTAGTTCATAATTTCTTACCTCTATTTTCTTGTAAGGCATTTATGTTGTTTTGTCTATACTGGCAACCTTCACACACAAAATTTTCTGTATCAGCTAGATTTACATCAGGAATAAGACCTTTTTTACCATTTCACGAATATTTTTAAGATTCACATGACCTAGACATTCATGCCATAGTTTCAGACTAGCAGTGGTTAGATTTACTTCAGATTTTGAACGTATTAGAAGTTTATATAGGTTGTTCGATTCGTGAAATGCACATGTTTTAAGCATACCATTTTGGAGTATTTCTGCTTTATTATTTGTTTTTATAACCTGCATTCCTTTTTTGGTAATTACTCCTTCAGAAAAGAGATTTTTGCTTAATCCAGCAGACATTTGTTATAACTCTGTTAAACCATTTTCCTTCAACATAACATTCACTGTCTATCGTTCCTATTTATTTTCTAATTCTTGATTGTTTCCTAGTTTTACAGTAAAGGTATATGTTTCTTGCAGCGTTGAAAATAAATTCTTATTTCCACTCATGTGTGCGGAAACCCCACTATCAAGTATCCATTCGGAGTCGCTTGAATTAAAGAAATTTATCGTTTCATTTTCTTCTGGTTAAATGCTGCAAAATGTCCGCTTTTATCTGCACCTGAACGCGGTTGGTCTGGCCGGTTTTCATTATCACTTAGATTTTTTTGCGGAGCTCTGCAATTCTTTGATATGTGACCTTTCTTATTACAATTGTAACATGTAACCCTTGATTTATGATTCTTATTCTTTTGAGATTGTTGATACTTTTTGTTTATATTTAGCTTGCTGAAGTTTAACGTTACTAAGATTCTCTCGGAGTTTTCTCAGCAGTTAAGTTAGATTCTTCATCTATTAGATGAGCTGTCAAATTCTAAATGGTTTGTTTATTTTCGTCTAATGATAGCCAAGCCTGTCAAAAATTTCTAAATTTTAAGGGTAACGCACTTATAATTTTTTTTATAATTGATGTCACGTACCGAATCTTCGGATTCTCATATCAACCTTGCCAAATTTTCAACCTTTGAGATATGTTGCGCTTGTATCTGACGATGACATTCTGCACTGATGAAACTGTTCATGCAACATATTTTGTTTGTCTCAGTTTTTATGGAATATATTCTGCCTAATCTATCGATTATATCCTTGGACGTTTCACAGTTTTCCATCAATGTAATCTGACTTAGTTCCATTGCTGATGTAATTATGCTCATTGCAAGAGCATATTTCTTATTCCAGGATTCCATTTCAGCATCTGAATTGCCTTTGGGCAGCTGTCTGTGGCAATCTCGTATATACATTTTGCTTTTAAGGCATATTTCCATTGTAGGTAATTTTTGCCATCACACTTGCTTATAGTAGATACGTTTAAGTTGGCTGCCATTGCCTACACAAAAACGTAATGTACGAAATAACAAACTACTGTTTACTTTTTTTTCATCAATTCTCACACCCGTATACGCGAACTGGGCTCATAAGCTATTGAAAGGAAACTTGGTTGTGGTGAAAAGCTATTTAATAAACAGTAAAAATATAATATGATATAAGCAAGCGCAAAATATACAGAAAGATAAACTTAATAATAGAAAAGACAACGCCCTCAATAATTGACGCGAAGTGAATTACATAAATGACTAATCGACTGACTGACGCATATATCAGCAGTACCAAGTCGTATATGCGCGCGTAATTCAAAACTCTTAATACGGTTTAGAATACATTTCAACAGACTCGGATTACTGCACCATGCTGGCTTGTTTAAGATAATTTGAAAATCCTCTATATAATGTACATATGTACCAAGTTCTATGAACTCTGTAATTGGTAGTTAGACGAACGTAGATGGTAGTTAGACGAAATGACGTCTTAAGTGAGATGATGCATTATAAGATGTTATCCCATCTCCACAATCGAGATGTAAAGAACTTTAACAATCAAGTCTCTTTTTATTTACCCCAAAATTCATCTCTACCGTTAGCTTTTACATGCTAAATATAAGAATTGCTAATTGAATGTTTTAGTTTTCGAAATGATTAATTTATCTAATTAATA
Source organism: Adranes taylori (assembly GCA_009867245.2). NCBI lineage: Eukaryota > Metazoa > Arthropoda > Insecta > Coleoptera > Staphylinidae > Adranes > Adranes taylori. Next base: position 7,722 of record WYDF02025497.1, on the reverse strand, counting down.
ATTAATAGTTATTTACGGCTTAAAATAATACTATCATACGTACATTATTCAATGCTAACATTTAGCGTGTATAAGGAATTAGGGGGTTCATAAAAAGAGCCTTTAGTTGTTAAAATTCTTTACATCTCGATTTTGGCGCTAGGTCAACACCTTATAACAGTTGATATCACTTAAGGTGTCATTTCTTCTAACTACCATCTACATTTATAATTGCTACATATAATTCAAATAAGCTTAAACAAGCCAGCGTGTTGCAGTAAGCAGAATCGTTAGACAATGATGTTACTGAAAGCAGCGGGTACTGATGACGGCTACCACTTATGCTGGAAATGGTCAATCTACGCGGCCTGGATTTTTTAGCCTAATTGAATGTTTCATTCGTCAATATGAACTTTTCGAAATGATTAACTTCTCTAATTAATGAGAATAGTTGCGTTAGGCGAGTGCTAATATCGATTCTTTAGTTCATTATCGCATTTGTGCTTCGATTTACATGTATATAAATGAGGGTAAAGTGATTAAATAATATTGTTGTCCGCGTAATTTCGCTCATTACGACCTTTTCTGGAACGTATCCTTCGCAAACAACGGGGGTTACCTATATAAGATACTGAAAATTTTAAACTAACTATATTAACTCAATATGTATTTATTTTATTTATATGCTTTATTCTTCTTTTATACATACTTATTATTGCTGTATTACTTATTATTGTTGTAATTCTTTTATTTCATTTAATTGTATAAGATACAATGTTTTTAGGACCGAACCGCGCAATTTGATCTTATTGTCTTGGTTATGTAAAAAGTTAAATGAACTAGTTGTTATTGGATATAAATATTATGAGGATGACTGGGTGGGTGTGGCCAAATTGAGATGTGATACTTTGAAAAGACTAGTAATTGCGGAGGCAGATATTTTAAAGAATTCCGCACATGAAATTCAAAACGTAAGTTTAGTACCAAATACTTTTTATCTTTATAAGATTTAGTACTATAGTATTATCTTCGAAAAATGTAATCTTCTAAAACTGAAATCGTCTAATCTTTTAAAACTGAATCTGAATCTACTAACTTCTAAAACTGAAGAAAATAGAGTTGGACTCTGCAAAATATTGTAGAGGAGTGTAACTATTTACCAAAGATGCATAAGGGTTCAGAAACAAAAGCTGCTAGAAGAAATGGGTGTGTTTTTTCATACATATCAACTTGCCGAAGAGAAAGAATTGAAGGTAGTGTTAAGAGGTCTACAATTTCATATAACCACTGAAGAAATAAAAGAAGACCTTGTAAAGCAGTAATTTCCAGTAAACTCCGTGATACGCCTAGGAAATTAGAAGAAATTTCCAACGGTTTTGGTAAACACAATAAAATCAGAGGAAGGAGAAATAGAGTAGTCACATGGCAGTTTCAACACATCCAAAAAGTAGGCCGACGCGCTCCCAACAATCTTCGATGTACAATTTCGGTGTAATGCTGAGCGTCATCCCTCCAGGGAGTTTGAAAGACAAAATGGACCATTCATGTGTGCGAACTGCAGAGGGAACCACAGAGCCAGTGACTGGACCTGTAGTAAGAATATAGATTATGTAAAACAACAAATAAATCAACACAAAAAAAAACCCTTAGAAGATACGAAAATAGTGCCAATAGTAAGCTACGCGCAAAAAGCGCAAGGTGAGAAAGTAACCAACGCAAACAGTACTGATGACCTAGCAACGAAATCAGTCAAATAGTGATGAGTCTACTCCCAGGAATCATTAAAGCAGTAATGAATCCAAATGGAGTTTTAAGTCTAAAATAAAAATATGCACATGGAATTAAAAATAAAACCCCAATGGAATTAAAAATAAAATTTCTGAACTGAAAACCTTCCTACAAGAAGAAGAAGACATCAGCGAATCATTGAGACCAGACTTATCAAAAGGAGACAAAATTAATGTACCAGGGTACAGAATTCACAGAAGAGATCCCCCAGCAAGCAGCGGCGGTCGGGCCGCAAAGCAAACGCCTGATCAAAGCAAAATACAATAGGAAGCAAATCAAAATGATTACAGCAATAATCATAGAAGCAGCAGCATCAGAAAGACAAATGGGCAGAAAAAATGGCATTCGTAGCATTATACTAGCGCCCTGAATCTACATAACGAATGCAGACGTACAAGAAATATTCAAACTCGGGAAACGTTCGCAGGAGGAGACTTAAACGTGAAACTCCTGCCGGATGCCGGAAGACAAATAAAGCTGGAAAAAGTTTGTTCCAACTAGCAAAAGCACCGAATAAAGATGCTAGGACCGAATAAGCCAAGATCAGTACGGTCATGTAAGATAGAAACAAAATACGCGCTGTTATCGGACGACCAACCGGTAGTAGCAGAAATAGAAAAATTCACTCAGTGCACATGAGAACAGTAGAATCCAAAACAGTGCACATGAGAACAAATTGGAGCAGGTACGAAGACGAAATGAGTTAAATTATGACATTCAATAAAAACATTGAAAACCACGATCAAATAAACGAGGCGATAGAAACCTCACAGGCATTATTAAAGAGAAAATAAAGGAAAACTCCAAGCCTGTCAAGCATGAAAACCCATGGAAATTAAATCCAGGAGCAAAAAGCACTGCTAGCAAAAAAAAAGCGACTGCGCAATAAATACTCATTCAGTCGCCACCCGCACGACAAAAATACCTTACGAAACTGCCAGTAACAAATTGGTCAAATCGCGAACAAAAAAGGAAATAGCCAATGGAACTCCTCAATAGAACACGCGTGTAAGGAATTAGGAAGAAACTAAACGATAATAATTCAATTCGCGATTTAGACATACATGTATGACGACAAACAAAAAACAAAAGCGTGCGCCGATTACTTCCAAAGTCAGTTCTAAAACACGGATGAAACAAAAACTGAAATAAAATGAACATAAAACTTCAAAGATAATGCTAAGATGTTCGGTTTTTACAGAATACGAAGAGATGTCAATCACAGAAGTTTTAAACATAGTTAAAAACTTAAACCCGTGGAATGCATCGGGAGAAGAACAAATATCAAATATGACGTTGAAAGTGTTGCCGAGGAATGTAACAAAATGAATATTATCTATAAAATATTAATTTTCAATTTCAATAACCAATTTCTGAGAAGACTGAAAAGTTAAAATTAACAGCGAAAAACAAATAATGATGTTTGAAAAAACGAAAGTAATCAAAACAACCAGTGAAAATATAACTGCTAGAAAAAGGCCAGTTATCTAGGGGTTGTTCTCGACGACAAGCAGGATTTTGTGCAACATGTAAAGAGTAGGGAACACATAGCAATACAATCAGCTCTGAAAATGTATTCAATCCTCAATATGACACAAAATTCTCACTGACAGCGAGAAGAACAATAAGGAACACAATACTGTGGCCTCAGCTAATGTACGGGAAGGATATATGGGTAAATGGTCATGAAAAACCAAAAGGAGGGTGCAGTCTAGCGGACAACAAACTTCGCAGAAAGGTACTAGATGCTCAGTGGTTCATTACAAACAAAGAGACGGCAGAAGCACTCTAAACAAAAGATGTCATAGAACTAACAGAAGCCAATAGAGAAAACCTCATTCTGAGATTAAAAAGCCATCCAAAAGAGGATACTCGTATTCATAACTCCCAGCGATCAAGGCTCATTAATCATGGCCAAAAAATTATGACAAAATAAAGGTTAACAAAAAATGAAGAACGATAGTCCAAAGAATTGGAACATTTGTTTTTCCACGTTAAAAACATTTTCTCTTAAATTAATTTCACCTTTTAAATTAAATACTTTCTCTATTTTTTTCAGGGTGTTCCAGATGTTTTAGGTTCAAATTGGTCTCCATTGAAAACATCACAATTACATCCATCCCTCGTACATCCTACAGTTTATAATTCAGATGAGTATTTAATGCCAATTTTATTTGAAGATTTAAAATAAAGACACTTTTATTACACTGGCCTCTGAGACAGCTAAAAAGATTTACCATGTTATTAAATCAGCGTTATTTTTGATATAGCTACGAATAAGAAAAAATATGTAACGTTTTTAATCATTATTTAAATTAAATAATTGGAGACTACAAATAAATGTTTTTACCTAAATTTGTTTAATGCGAATATAAATAAAACTAAATTCAAATTAATACGTTAAAATGAAAATTCTATATTTGTATTAAAATAAACGATATACGTTTTTATTTAATAAATATAAGACTAGATATATCTAAATAATAATTAAAGAAAATAATTACATAAGTATTGTAAAATTATATATTTTTTTATCATTTAAATTTATTTACGTATATATCTACAAAAGACATCTTCATTGGAAGTTTTACAACTAAGAATATTTTATTTTCAACTTAGTCAAGAAGATAGCTTATAACAGATATATACAAAATGATCTTTCGAATTTTTCATAAGACTTAAATATGTGACTAACTTTTTATTATACTTATTCATTGATAATACAAGTCTTCAAATTAACATATGCTGAGAGCTGTTTTACATTTCAAAAGTGACTTTAGTGCTTCTGATTTCAAAACTGGCAAGAATGAAATATTCAAACAATTTGTTGAGAGATGTACATAGCTCGAGATTTGCATGACAAATGTAATTGAGTTTTTTATCACACATTTTCACTTTTATGCAAGTGTTCCATACCTCTGACAATGTTCAATACAGTGAAAAGTCTCATTGGAAGCATATTTTGTTCTAGAATCTTACTCGTAACGCAAAACATTTATTAAGCAAACAGTTTTTCACTTCATTATTTATGATACATTCCTAATTCTTTTGTACTGTAAGAAGCTCTCTAGAGACATTTGTACTTGCCGACAAATGTCGTACTTCAAATTTGACGAAAATGGGATACAGGATTATCATTAAATAAATTTATCTCACATAGATACTGCCGTATTAGGTTGATATTCATCAACAATGCAAGCTATAAGCTGTTCGATTGTCAGCTCTTGACCGTACTTTTCTACAAGATCATCGATATCATTATTATCCACTTCTATGAGTCCCATGACATAATCTCGTTGAATATAGGCTCCACGAATGTATTCTATAACTCCTCAAAGTGAGGATTTTCTTGGTAACCCCTTCCCAGGAATTTTTGATCATCATCAGATAGGTAATGATGTGGAAGTGATTTCCAGAATTCTCCGAAAATAAAATTACTCCATTCAGTAATCTTAAAAACAACTTTAGTGTAGAGCTTCTAACAGTTAGAAATACCCTACTGGTCCATGGGCTGATGTAACAGAATGATGTTGGGAAGCAGGAACTGAATATTGATGAATTTAAATTCTTCAACGATGTTATTTTTTAGACCTAGACGTTGGACGAGAGCGTTGTTTATAAAGCAAGACATGGAATGACAGTTTTATCTCAAACAAATATTGTTTCATAGAAGGAATGAACACTATTGATCGAATCAATACAAAGGTCACGTGTCACCAACGTCTTTGTTGTTGGACCTCCACATTACATTTAATCTGGTTTTCTGGACTACTCGTGAAGTTCAGGATGGTAGACAAAGAGCGATTTAATTTTCAAATTACCGCTTGTGTTGTCATAAAGCAGCAAAGTGAAATCATGCGTTATTGACTTGTGACTGGGCAATGCATTCTTATCTATTGTTATGTATGTTTGCTTTGCCATGCTTTTAAGAGGACATATTCAACACATGAAAAACTTTGCTACGGTGAATAACTTTCGGAATCTACCTGCTTTTCAAAGTCGCCGATGAAGTTCTTTGCTGCCTTTTTTGTTGGAGTTGTTTTTCGCTTATCAATGTGAGATTTTTTGTCTTATTGTACTATTTACCGCAATATCGAAGAACGTCAGAGGTATGGGACAATCTGTATTTTTTCAAACAGCGATTTATTTATTTGAATTATATCTATAATTAAATTTAAAATCACACATCACTTCTCATAAATATTATAGGTAGATAAAGCCAAATAATCATATTCAAAAACACAAAAGTACTTAAAAGTTATTCTAAGAATGAAGCATTGTCAAATGATATTTACTGTTTTATTCGAATTTAATAGTAATTAACGTTTATAATTGGTATGACATCATTTACAACCGTTAAAAACACGTCTTGAGGGTAAATTTATTTTTGCATTTAAATGAAAAAAAAAGTGTAAATTTTGTGTAGTATTGAATATTATTTTGTTTTGTAATATTATTACTGCTCCATATCTATATATAAACATGAACAAAAATATTGAAACATCAATTAGTATTAAAATAAATCTTATTGAAATGTTAACATCTGCACTAGAAAATAATATAATAATAATGCAAGCAACAAAATCTATTTTAGAAATTAAAAAATAATGTAAACATCTGTGATATTGCCATGGCAACATTCATGACACTGTTAATTAAATTCAGTAAACCGACCAATTTTACCTTTTCTTTTTTAAAAATTTAGAATAGCTAAGCATTGAGGTATTATTACCTATTAGAAAAAAAACTATTGAAAAGAATGTGGTCGGTTAATTTTTATTGAGGTTCAAATCGCAGAAAGAATGTCAACTGTCACAAAAAATTCTTTAGAGAAGAATTAAATGTCTCAGCTCTAAGTAAAGTACGACAATTCAGATCAAATCCAACTTCTTCCTTCATAATGCATCTATGTGTAATTTTTTCAGAAACGAGTATTGGAGTATTTATGGATTGTTTGAAAAATATGGTGTGTTTTGTGTTTATCCTAAATTTGACGTCTCGTTAACATTAAAATACATTCACGGGACAAGAATATTGCTAATTTAACATTTTGTAGTTTTTATTGCTAAGTATCGTTTTCCATAGATGTTTGTAAGGTTATAACAGATTTCTGAATGATTGAATAAAAGAGTATGATTTTAGTTAGAACATTTAATTGAAACGAATTACAATAACGACACCATAACAATTTGTCTAATATGAAAATGAATTAGTAATTGTTATTTCCTCCTCTAACTCTAGTTGCAGCGTGCTTTCTGTAGGACATGCTTCGCGACTTAATGGAGGCCAATCTAGTGACGACATTTCGACTTGGAGCACTGTCCAGGCAACATCTGGCCGGACATTATCCTGTATTAATAAATGTCTGTACCCAGTAAACCCAATATATGCTACACTATGTTCTTTCATAATATTTCGGAGGGGCCAATTTGTATTCATTCACAAACTAGCTTTAACAAGCGCCTTTTGACCTTTCCAACTAATGCTATTCATAGCATAATGGAACCTTCACACCAAAGTAAACGGTTTACACAAGATAACATGCAGCGTATCCTTTTCAAATTCTTCAATAAACCCGAGTACGTCTATCTGGCTTCATAATTTGTATTCCAGTCTTATCTGTGATAAAAACTCTGTGTTGAGGAACTTATGTAATTTAAACTAATTTTAAGAACACAGTGTATTAAATTCAATGATCGTAAGATGGTAATTTATCTTTTTGACAATCTGTTTGCTATAGCGAGACGGGTGTAGATTTGTGCCTCGGAATGGGAAAAGAGGGCAATAAAATGGTTTTTGGCTTTGATGCAGAAGAAGAAACTTAAGTCAGTCAGTGTTTGATTTTACTAGACTCCACGTCGAAGTTAGTTTGTGCGATGTGACCGCATACTTGAAGGATACAGGGGCGGATTTCGTAGTCGAAAACAAATGTTAGAAGCATCCAGTTAGACAGTT
>WYDF02025486.1:0-13013 GCA_009867245.2 Adranes taylori | reverse complement strand
TGTATTAATTTATTTATTGGTTTTATATTGTAATTAAATATTTATTTGACTAAAATCGCATGAATAGTCATATTGATACAATTAATCTGATCATTTTTAAATCATTTTTAAATTATCTGGGTTTAGTCAAATGAGGACTTAATTGCATATAGTTAAGACGGCATTTAGCTTCATGTCACTTGGGCCCGAAATGTTCCATAGGAAGGGGACATTGGTTAGGTGCAGTGGGTACACAGATTTCTATATATAGCATCTACTTATATCAACCGACAAGCGGCGCAACAGAAGAGGATGTAGATACATTCTACACAGATTTGAGAAATGCGCTCATGAGACTACCAGCCAAAGATTTAATCCTAATCATCAGGGATTTCAATGCCAAAGTTGGGCCCACCGCGGAAGATAATGATATAACAAATATTGTTGGCAAATACGATATAGGCGAGAGAAATCAAAGAGAAGAACAGTTAATAGATTTATGTGCTGAGAATAATCTGTTCATTGGAAAAATCTGGTTTTCAGTATCATCCCAGGCAATTGTACACGTGGGAGTCACCATGAGAAATGTATCGAAACCTAATTGATTTCATACTTATCAAAAGCCGCTTTAGATCATCGATGAAAGGCGCAAGAACTTTTCCTGGAAAATATTGCGGCAGTGATCTTCAGTTCCTGGCACCAGAAGTTGATCAGATTTGATCACTAACCGACAACACCGTATTTAAAGATATAGCTATAAATAACCTACGGGAATTCGTCTGCAATCTCGATGAAACCCCAAACTGTAAGTGGGAAAGGAAAAAACACTCAATAACCGGTGCAAGTCAGAACAGAATACCCTTGCATTGCGGAAACAGGAGGTATGGCTCTCAGATGAGACTTTGCAAGAAATACAAAAAAGAAAGGAGCTAAAATTTAAAGGATTGACCAACAACGTCGTTCTAGAGGGATATGGCAAGCTCCATAAGAAGATCAAACGAATGTGTAGAGACGACAAAATATTTAAAGAACATACGACAATAAATTGAAGCACACCAGTACAAAACCCAAAGCAGCGATCTGTTTATGAAGATTAAACAAATAACGCGGAAATTCACCTCAAATCACAAGAGCATAAGATCAGAAGATGCGACTATCCTAACCGACACAAACCAAATATTGGAACGATGAAAATCATACTGTCAGCAGCTTATGGCTCACCCGGGAGCAACACAAAATACAGCAGAGGAGACAGCAAATGTCTTAGATCCTGAATCCCGCATCTTAAGAGCAGAAGTTGAAGCAGCCCTTAACAGACTGAAAACATATAAATCCCGGGAGATCGATAATATTACACTTGAAGTGATTACCGCTACTGAGGAGACAGGCATCCAACAGCTTTATGAAGTGTGTCAGAGCATTTGGGATACGTGCACATGGCCAGATGACTGGACAACCTCCGTGTATATACTACTACACAAAAAAGGGTCCAGAGAAGTCTGCGATAACTATCGCACAATTGTCTTCATATCGCATGCGAGTAAGGTGATGCTGCAGGTGATTTTGGAGAGACTCAAGACACGCCTGCTGTCCGAGATATCCGAAGAGCAGGCCGGCTTTGTTCCAGTTCGCGGCACCAGAGAGCAAATCCTTAATATCAGACAAATAGTAGAAAAACCTCGAGAATTTAATGTCGATAGAATTTAATGTGTGTTTCATATACTACAGCGAAGCCTTTGACTGTGTCAGATGGCAGGACATGTCGCAGTACCTTCCCGAAATGGGCACTCCAGAACACCTTGTTAATTTATTGAAAGGCTTATATCAAAATAACACTGAGAAAGTCAGAATAAATGGAGAACTGAACGAATCTTTCCAAGTTGGCAAGTGTGTGAGACAGGGATGTGTTGTAAGTCCACTTCTGTTCAACATATATGGCGAAAGGAATATTCGTACAGCCACAGAAGGTTGGGAAGGAGGCATTTCTGTGAGCGACAGGACAAGCAATAATCTTAGGTTTGCTGACGTTACTATGTTGTTTGCAAGCAAGAAGGAAAATCTAATGCAACTGTTACAAAAAGTCGAGACGGCTAGTCAGAAGAAGGGTTAAACATTGACAGATCAAAGACAAACATAATGATAATCAATCTGCTGGGGAACAAGAGTCCAGAAATTAAGGAAGTAACAAGTACAGTTGTGGTTAATCAATACGTGTATCTTGGATCTCTTATAACGAATATAGGGGAATGCACAAGCGAAATCAAAAGGCGATCAGCAGTTGCCAAAGAAGCCATGACTAAGTTGGATGGGATCTGGAAGAGCCGTGATATAGGCCCGTCCACCAAGATTAGACTAGTCAAAACTTTAGTATTCTCAATTTACTTATATGCATCGGAGTGCTGGATACTCAAGGAAACAGACAAGCGCGCTATCGATGCTATTGAAATGGGCTGTTGGCGGAAGATGTTACGCATATCATGGACACAAAGAATAACGAACGAGTTAATTTTAAACCGACTAAAGATCAAAATAAGGTGTCCGAGAGAATAACATCCTTTGTTGGACATGTAGTCCGAAGAAACGGAGTGGAGAAACTTACTGGAGAAACTTACTGTCCAGGGAAAGGTGCAAGGAACTAGAAGCCGAGGAAGATCACCATTCAGATATGTAGATCACATTGGCAAGGAAACCGGAGAATCACTCAATGAATGCTTTAGAGCCGCTGAAGATAGGCGGATATGGAAGGATACCACAGATCACGCATGCCCGAAACGGGTAAGCGAATAGGAAGGAAGATATCAACCGACAATGTGGTTTTTCAAATAACAGCTTTCAAACGACGTCATCACCCTTCATCCTGCATCAACCATGCAACCAGAATTGTCCGAAGCATTCGCAAATATTTAATATATTATAATATGTAATAGATTATTACGTTATATGAATATGGCGCATGAGCCGGGATCTTACTGTGGTCGAAATATCTAGAACTGGCCATGTCCCTCTACTTAAGAAAGCACACTTAACAAAGAAAAAAACTATGAAACGATTTCAAGCTTTTAAGATGTGGTATATAAATGCCAATTCCCATTTCATCGGTTGATCATGTGACAAATGATAAAGTTCTACACAGAATACAAAAGACAAGTAAGAACATATTAACGATCAAAGAGCATAAACTTAAATATCTGTATTGGATTCTATTTAGTGGAAAGTATAAAATGCTGTAATATATTTTTCAGAGAAACATTGCAGGTAGGCTCAAGGTAAGATAGCAGATGAGTTCACTGCTGCGCGATTCTTATGGTGTAACATTCATTAATCTGCTCAGTGTGCATATCCAAATTACTGAGTGCCAAAATAATTAATCACCAACCTCCTTAAGGAGAAGACGTTATAGAAATTTCTTTATAAACGGCCAACCAACCAACCACATCTATAATTCTTTCACAATTTGATATGGATTGACTTCATTGCAATTTTAGTTGGTAATTCGTTTCTTAGATTTTAGTTTATGACTTCGTATATATCCATCTACGTAACAACTACGATAAAACTTATAAACCTAATTTTATAAACTAATTTTTACTACTATATATGAAAATCCAATATAAATCATTCAAATGGCATATGGCGTCATTATTTCCATATACCAACTAAGTAGTTACCAAGATTAGATCTTTCATAGTAGCGCAAGACTATAAAAATGATGCCAATGGCTTTCAGAAAAATTATTGATCATTTCAAGTTAAATATCATTTCAAAGCATACCTAGAGAATAATTTTCTGCATGTCGACCGTGCCAAAATCGTGACTGTGCCACATTTAGTAATTTAATAGGCATTCGGCATCAAATTACGCACCATAAACAGTATCCAATTTTCATTTGTTTTCCAATTTTTATTAACTACATATTCTAAATTAAGATAACGTTTATCTATGAGAAAAACGTCCCATTTTAAGCAATTAATCCTTCGAAACAATAAGTACAGATCCCTAAATTAAATACTGTTTCTATAAAATACATTAAATGCGTATAATGAAATAATATAGTTTTTTGGAATATTGAATTGTTCAATATGTGGGATTCAATTCTAAAACGAATTTATACTTAAAAAAATTTCATTTTTTGTGGAACTTAGAGACTATCTTAGAAACAATTAGAAATTTGGTTATAAATTACATTAGAAATTACATTAGAAAAAATTCAAGTAGCTGTGTTCAAGTCATTTGTCTTACTCCCCCATCCTAGACTGAGTAGACTGAGATTCACTCGCATTAGGAGTGCGAGCGACCTATTTCTCCATCTTCTTTATGCATCAATTGCCTATGCTTCTTTCCAATCATTATAGTATTATTCGTATTTCTGTAGCCTTTTGTTTTACCGTTCTTATGAATGCGTCTATTGTCCAGTTTCTCTCTGTTTCCATCATCCGCCCGATAATATTTTCAAGTCTCCTAGAAGCTGACTAACAAACCTTCTTTTTAATTCCCATGCTATGTAGTTGGATATTATGTTGTCCGCGCTCTCACACGGGATTTTCCAGTGTATACCGTATTTTTATATTATTGTGCTCCGCATTCAATGTTTAGTATTAGCACACGTATTCATTTCCCCTTAGTAGTTTTCTCCTATTCCGACTGCCACTGTGCTAGCGTTTCTTTCTTTTTACTTCGTCCGTACTTCCAACTATAAATGCTTGGCCTCTCTTTTACTAACAATTTAATTGCAATAACGTTCAGCGCTTTAGTCGATGTGCGGTAATCTGTGGTGACACCAAGTTCTTTGCTTTAGTCAACGCATTGAATAGGCTTATCTTTGGAGATTGCAGATTCACTAAACATGCATTCTCCAAGCCAATACGATGCCTACTCCTCTAAAGCACGCGCAACAGCATGAGTATTAAATCATTCCAGCGACCACCTATCTATGTAGCCCAGAGGAAATTTCGGGAATAGGCACAATGCCTATTCAGTGATGCAATTTAGGCAACTCCGTAGTAGGCGCAATGTGGAACAGAACTATATACCCTCGCATTAACAGTCTGGAAGAAGATGCTCAGCACCTACCAACCCAAAATCGTGTCAGTCATCTGGATTTGCAGCGGAGAAATACAACAAGTAATGTTTCACGACACGGGGTCTTAGAGATAAATGATGGATGCCAAAACCAAACAATTACATCGACCATTTGTCCACAGCAATAAGTCGAATGCTTAGAGAATCAGTTAAGGAACAATTCTCTTCATCAATCCGACAGCCGCCAGGAAGAATCCCAAGAAGGAAGTGATAGGTAAAGACCTGCAGCTGATAAAAACTAGGGAATAAAAACTTAACCAGAAATTTAAGAAGCATTTTTTGAATTATTATATTTTTATTTATTGTAATATATGATTTTAGGTTATCTTAAGATGTAGGGAGTATATTTATATAAATGGATTGTTTGCATAATTATTTAAACATTCCAACAAATAAAAGATTGTCCTCTTTCCATGCAATAAAAATAATACCTAATACAAGCAAAAGTATTATAGACATGTTAAGTGCTTCAAACTAAATTACTTACTTGTGTATATGTATTATTATCAAAACAACATCCCAGTACGTAGCATTACATTTAATTTGATTGAACTAGTTCAAGAAAAATTGCATTTATTGAATTTTATACAATGCATCAGCAAAAACTCGCCTAATTGTTCAACAAAATCCAATGTTTAAATGTTAACGGATGTACAAATCATTAATTTGTTTACAATTGGATATGAACTAATTTCATATATATAGATTGAAATATTATGAAGAAATTGACACTTAAGTAATCCATTCCAAGAAATATTTAAAGCGTTCTGTACATCAAGTTAAAAGCTGCTCTCATCCAGCCAAACAATTATATAGTAGCATCACTAACTCATAGTTCTTCAAATTTGTTAATTGCATTTCCCCAGCTTGGTGCTGCATAGAGCAATATGCTTTCTGTAGCTTTGTATACAAAATTTCTTTCCTACGTTTGAGGTCTTCCTATTCTAGATATTAGTTGAGAGGCGTTTCCTAAGGCTCGATAAGCTACATTGTATAGGTGCGTTGATGACCAGAAACTACTGTGACACTCAGATATCTTAATGTTTTTGCGACATTTATTCGGTGGAACTGACGTATATGTTTGGTTCATTTCATCTTTGTTCCTCATTTAATAAGAGCACCACCTCCTAAAATAGATAAAACTATAGACAACCTAATCCCACTGAAAGCCAAAGAGTTAGTAGGCAAAATAGAACCGGGCCTAAAGAACTCACTATGAATGAACTAAACCAAGTAAATAAAAGATCAAAGCCGAAGAAAGTACCAGAACCCGATGACTCCTCAAATGAACACTTATAGCTAAACACGCTATTAATAAGGACAATTAATTCCTACAGTATGAAAAGTAGCAACACTAATACTAATTAGAAAGCCCAACAAACCCAAGGATGATCCAAATACATACAGATAGATCTGTTTATTAAACGGAATATGGATTGTATTTGAAAGAATTGGATTAAATAGACAGAGAGCTCACATAGAAGAATACGTTGGACATAGAAAAGTACGGCCAAAAAGTAAATCTACAGGAGATGCAGTACGTGAAGTCGTAAAGATCGCAAAGGAAACAAACTAGGGCATAAGGCGAGAAGAGATGATATGCGTTATGGTAACACCAGATGTAAGAAACGTCTTTAACTCGGCGAGCTGACTAAGCATCCTAAAGGCTATAACATGCAAAGGCTTTTCAGCATATTTTATCCAAATGTTATTTAGAATTAACTGATAGGATAGAGTCTCTTTCTAAGGCTCTATCTGCTACATCACATTGGTGCGCTGAGAACTAGAAACTAGGTGACATCCAGATAATTTAAAGTTGTAAAAATTACTCGTTCGAACTGACATATGTGTATATGTTTGCTGCATTGCATCTTTGTCTCTCGTTTAATAACAATGCGTCCGTTTTATTAGAAGCCAGCTTTAGTCTACATACAGTCAACAAACTTTCTACTATTTCTAGGAATCTGTTAATTATGCACTCGAACTTAATTGGTTCTTTTGGTGCTGCTATTATACCTATATTAACCGCGTATTCCACAAGTGATATTCCAACCGGAAATGCTAACATCAGCAAACCATGCTACAGTACGTTCCAGATTGTTGGCTCTAGCACCGATCCCTATGGTACTCCAATGGTTAGGAGTTTTTCTTTTGGACGGCCCTTTGTCACGTATTTGAGAGTACGCATGTCTACAAAGTTCTGAATAATTCTACTCAAGTAAAGTGGCACATTTATGTCGTCCAGTGCTTGAATTATATGCTCCCAAGTAACTGTGTTGAATGAATTTTTTACGCCTATTGATACAAATGCGTATAATTTCCTGTTTAGTACTGTACCTTTGTGCGATGTAATGTACATGTACAGGCGAATAGATCGTAAAACCATATTGGTTTTTAGATAGTTTACTCTTAATTACATCAGCGACTCTATTTAGTAGAATTCGTTTATATAGTTTAGCTGTGCAGTGAATCAAGTCATAGGTCTGTTCCTCTTGATTGTTTTTGATATTAAAACTAGATCTATAGTCTACCATTCCCTTGGGATCTACAGTCTACAATTCCCTTGGGAACAGAGTGGCATTATATATTTGGAGTAATCTTTCTGAATTGATTTCTGCAAGTAATTATAGCACCTCGTTGGGGATATTATCAGAACTCAGTGCTATTTCCAGTTCAATTTTTGTAACAGCATTTTATAATTCCTTTTGATCAAGCGGTTTCATTTGTATTTTATTTCATTTACTATATTCGTATGTAATTCCTATATGTATAGGAAAGATATATAATCATGCTTTGACACTTTTTTCTATTTTACCTTAGTAAGTCTCTTGTATTCACATCAGTGCAAACCATGGAACAATTAACTTCAAAAAGAAAGTTTTCAAAATAATTTTTTCTTGCTCAAAAATTTAAAAGAAATTAAAGTTTTATTTCTCGGTATCTGTACGTATGTACGTACGTACGTACGTATGGCTGTAAGTTCACGAATTACTCCTAACCTATTTGCATGAAATTTGGTACACATAACTGCAAGAACGATTTTATCATTTTTTTATTAGTCCAATATGGCGGAAATGCGCCATTTTTTTCCATAAACAAATCAGTTTTTAATCTAGCAGCCTCAAATGTTGTACACATATCTTGGCTCGTATTATGCGTCGAACAAAAGGTGTACGATGTCTCTGTCTTGCGACGTTGTCACGTTCAAAATTCGGAAATGTTTTTCAAAATATCTGAAAAATTCTAAAACATAAGACATTCCAATAAACTTTGTTTTATAGTCTACCTAAAACCCCTTCAATTTAATTTGAAACATTTTTTTCTAAAATCTCAATTTAAGATAGATCGCAGTAATCGAAAAGTTTCGCAGTAATTTTTTTAAACTTCCTGTCTCGAAAGCTCCTTTAATATTTATGGGATTAAGTGAGTTTAAAAAAGAAGACGGACTACTTAGTTTCGGAGTAATTTGACGTTGCAGAAAAAAATGTCTGCCCTAAATATCTCCTATGAAAGTGTATGTCTAAGTGTATGTCTAAGAAGCCTCAATTGTACCAATACGAACAACTGAATATACTGAACTGATTTTGAGCAATAACAAGTTTTTCAACAACTTATTAGTAACACCCTGTATAATTTTATACTGTGTGATAGCACTTGCTATTCTATTTAAAATGATTTCAATACGATATGCGTAACTCTTATTGTTTCAAACATTTGACCCTTAATAGTTTAAAATTTGGCAACTTGTCGCCATGGCAACCGACATTCAACAGTCATATATAATGTAAGGCCTAAATAATAGCATATATATGCAAAGTGGATATAATGTTTTACGTTGTATGAGACCTATAACATTATAACACATATAACTTGATGCATTTGCAATTGAATAAATGTTTAAAACACTGAAATTTTGATCGCATATAGTATCTTGTATTATGCGTCGAAAGAAATTAGTACCATGCCTGAAACATGTGTAGAACGCGACGTTGCCACGTTTAACATTTTGCAAACTTTCCGATATATCTCAGGAACGACAAAAGATAGAATACTTGACTTTGTTCTGTAGGCTACCAAAAGCTTGTTCAATTTTATTTGAAACTCTTTGTTGTAAAATTACAATTTAACGTATTTACAGGGTGTTATTTGTTTTGTAAAATTTGCCATCCATTATCTCGAATACGGCTATTGTACTACATTAAATATCTCAGTTCCTATGAAAATTAAAAAATAAAATTTAGGGAACATGCGTAACACCAAGGGATTTCAATTTTGCGGAAAACTGGACAGCAAAGCTGTCTTCACCGTAGGCAAATATGGGAACCGGGTGATTCATGGGTAGGCGATTTATAGAGGACTAATTTTGATTAATTTATCCTAAAACTATTGTGCTAGTTGAATTTAATAGACGAGTTATAAGGTGACAGTCAAAATTAAAAATTCAACTTATGTTTTATGCAAGATAAATCAAAACATAGGACTTCCAATATATGAAAGATGGGATGGCGTTCACGTCCACGAGTTTTTCTCCTTTGGAGGGTACAGGAAAAATGAGAGTTTGCTTAACAAAATGTTTGAACAGCAATTTACAAACTCTAACATCTTGCTGAGGATTTTAAAATTATTAACGTGATTTTGCTGCAAGCTGGTGCTAGAAATATAGTTAAAAAGGTATTTTTTATATCTTGATCTGGCCCTTTCTGAATGGCTACTGGGTTTTTACTTATCTTCCTGATGTTTCAGGTTGATAGACATTCTTTTGTGCAAAGGATTTTCATCAAGTATGTTCAAGGTTTTTAGTGGATTGATGAATTTATAGACTCATTGTTCATCTTCACCTTCCTCTTTAGTATTTAGTAATATCTATTTTTCTTGTTTCTGACAGCCTGGAACTTTCGCTGTATAACAGAATATTCATAAAATATGGTATGCTAAAATTGGCTACAGAAGGAAAACACTCCTTACATAAAAAAAGAACACCTTTTCCCTTGATTATAAAATCGAATAAAATGGTATTCAAACACTTAAGATATTTTTCCGTGTTTTGAGCTACAGTATCATTATGACATGTTTTGTATTGATCTACGATGACATGTTTTGACATGTTGTACTACTCGTTTGACATGTTTTGATCATGTTTTGATCTACAGTATCGGAACAATGTCGTGGAATTATTCCTGTAATTCCCACATATGTTCTTAATGTTAATATCCTTTATTAAACTAAATGCTTAATATTACTTGTTCTTAAACCATTGACCTGAACACTGGTTGTTAAACCTTTGACCATTGTTTCTTTCGAGGAAACAGTGCTCAAACCACTGTTTCCTTTGAGCATGTTGTAGAGATTCGGTTCCTTGCTTCCAACAAGGCAATTCTTGCTCTGGTCTTTACGTGGTTTTGAAATTTAAGTTTCCTGTTGGAAACGTACCCAAGGTCTCTGGCTTCTTTTCTGATTCCACCTTGATTGAAATTGATCTTGCATTTTGTGTGTGCCTTTTCTAGTTGGAATGTCGTAAGTGCATAAATTATTAAGAATAGTGCTCAGTGGGGAGCCACGCGATGAACGTGTTTTGCTACCTACCAGTTTGAAAGTATTCTGTACATTTTCAGTTAAATATACAGCTTTTTAGAGAAGAATGAATGGCGACCACAATGTCTATTTGTTTGATTTTATGGACTAATGCTGCATTCCATAGGCGATCATATGCCTTTTCAATGTTTAGGACTGTTACATCATCTTCTCCTTTTGGAATTGTGAAAACGGTGGAAATTTAATACAACGTCGGAAATATTTGTCAAGAATACGATGACCTGATTAGGAAGCAGTTTAATGTCGTCTAGTTGGGACCAGCTTTTCTGACTTGGTTTTAGGTTTTCTCCTGTTTTGATGAATCTGTCGAATTTACGTTCTAATGTTGACTCGGCTTTTTCAGTTAGTACAAAGTTATATCAGCGATGACCAAAGCACTCAAGAAACAGCTGTACCAGTTTCACAACATTTTTTTTAAATTCAGCATTAGGCAAGTGCAAATTCTTCAAGTATAATCTCAAAGTATTTTCTCTATTTTAGTATATTGAGGTTATGTTTCCTTCTTGATAAATGTTGCAAAATTTCTTAAATAAACAACATATAATTATTTAGTCGAAGTATTCTATTTACCCGACATGTAATTTATTATAAATCTGTTGACACATGACAATATGCTATCTAATTTTAATTTATTGCAGCAATATGCGTAGTTTCAACAAAAACAAAATTTTATTCAAATCTCAATAAATTACTAAGTTAATAACTAGTTGGAAAATTACATTTCCTGTGAGAAAACCTTATGAAATAACTTATTCTCGCTTTGCTGTGTTATAATTAAAAAGAGTTTTTTTTGTAATTGATGGCGTGTAAAACGAGTAGTTCTGCACGTGAAATCCAATATTTATGTGAGTCTATCTAGAGGAACATCTAAGAAATAAATGACTTGATCATTAATGGGCACTTAATATATGTAATATGCTAAAGCAATGTTGCCAGTTTGGAACAATTTACTATACCAATTATTGACACTGTAATAATCAATCAGTTTTATC
Organism: Adranes taylori; assembly: GCA_009867245.2. NCBI lineage: Eukaryota > Metazoa > Arthropoda > Insecta > Coleoptera > Staphylinidae > Adranes > Adranes taylori. The sequence continues at coordinate 1,371 of WYDF02025486.1, read as the reverse complement.
AATGAATCAGAGTTGAAATCATCCATCATAAGGCGACAGAAGTAAATTCTCACATGACATGTCGATTGAAACAAAATCCGAGAAGCGTTCACTATTGAATTGTTGAAAATTGTCTGACGAGGGAGATGAAAATGAAAATAGTATGAAATATTGAAATCGTCTGTAAATATTTTCTAGAAGCTATTTTATAGAAACAATTTTCTATAAAAATCATGGCACGGATGGTTCTGGCAATGTCCTTCAGGTGATAGCCCCGCAACCATCACCTGAAAGTGGTGGTGGTTTACATATATTTTGTGATCATCCTTGCTATTTCTGTTCTTTCTTTCACAGCCCATATTTTCGCCCCATAAATCATAATATTTCTCACACATACATTTAGCACCATTAATCTCATCTTTACAGAATCACCAAATATTCCCTTCCAAATTTCCATTAACCGCTCAGCTGCTAACCCTGTCTTTCTCACAATCATATTAACATATTCTTTTGCTCCCCCATTCCTACTTATCATTTAGTCCAAGTAACCTTCTCACCATTCATTTCAAACCAATCACTTTTACTTTCTCTGTCTCTTTTCTGGCATACAATTTTTTTTAGATTTTCCCGCATTTACTTCAAGTTCCCACCATTCCTCGTACACCTCTTTACTCTTAATATCATCTCTTTCATTTCCTCTCTACTTCCCGCCATACACTCAATATCATCCGTAAAGCTTAGCAACCATATCTTTTCATTTCCTGACACCACTCAATTTGCAGGCAATTAAACTAGATGCAATTTAGGCAACTCCGCAGCAGACGCTATATGGAAAAGAACTATATACCTACGCATTAACAGTCTGGAAGAAGATGCTCAGTACCAACCAACCCAAAATCGTGTCAGTCATCTGGATTTGCAGCGGAGAAATACAACAAGTAATGTTTAACGACACGAGGTCTTAGAGATAAATGATGGATGCCAGATCCAAACAAGTACATCGATAATTTTTCCACAGCAACAAGTTAACTGCTTAGAGATTCAGTTAAGGAACAATTCTCTTCATTAATCCGACAGCAGCCAGGAAGAATCCCAAGAAATGATAGATGAAGATCTGCAGCTGATAAAAACTAAGGAATAAAAACTGAACCAGAAATTTAAGAAGCATTTTTTGAATTATTATATTTTTATTTATTGTAATATATGATTTTAGGATATCTTAAGATGTAGGGAGTATATTTATATAAATGGATTGTTTGCATAATTATTTAAACATTCCAACAAATAAAAGATTGACCTTTTTCCACGCAATAAATTACTTGTGTATATGTATTATTATCAAAACAACATCCCAGTACGTAGCATTACATTTAATTTGATTGAACTAGTTCA
>WYDF02025475.1:0-13014 GCA_009867245.2 Adranes taylori | reverse complement strand
TGACCGGGGGCCCCTTCCGGCTGGGGGCCCGTGGCATTTTGCCGACTTGCCACCCTGTAGTTACGCCACTGGTAATTCATCCTTGAACAATTTTGGATATATTTCTATTGGTGTTAAAGTATCCAAAACAGAGAATTTAAGGACGACATTTTAATTGGGTCTATTAAATCAAAATCTATGATATATGTTATTTCACATCTGTTTATGGAATGGATGTCACTAATTTAAATGGTTAACAACTAGCTATATTACATGACGACCAGATACAACTAGTGCTGAGGAATTTGCCAACGCCAAGGCTCCTGGAGATGATAATATACTCACAGACATATTTAAATGTTTAAAGAATGCAGGCTTAGGTTTAAATACTTTACCCAGAATATGCGACGAAATCTATCACGCCATCAAAGGTCTTCGAGTCAGCTCAAGCTTTAACCTTAATGTTTCAAACTCCACCTAAACATTCAGGTTTTGTTCCAAACGCTTAACGTTAGACATGGTGACAGAAATTCTACGAATACAACGTCTCTGCGCTTTGTTGGTTGCTTTTTGGACAAGACTGTAAAATTGAATTTTCTTTGAACTGTTTTTGAAGAGATGGGTGTACCAAATCACTAAAATTTTCATAAAAAATTATACAATCTCAACGCTGCGTTTATTTGAGAATTTTTTTTTTGTGTATTATTTCATATTTTAAAACTTTTATCTTTGAAGTTATAACAGCATTATTTTGACATGCTCATTTTATATGACTAATTTTGCCATTGTGTGTTTCAACTTTGCCCTAAACATCTGTTAAAAATATGTTGTTGGACAACAATAAAATAACGTATATTGAAAATTCTTATCTTTGAAATTAAAATAGCATTAAGTATTAGACATGTTCATTCTCTACTGTAACTAGGAAACATGTCCTCGTTCTAATATAGTTCTATGATAGATAGTTTTGTGCGCTTGATACTTGCAAGTCATTTAAATAATACAGGATGGCTGGATTCCTTGAAATGCTTAACGGTTTAAGCATTTTGTGTACTAGACGAACTAGTTGTAAGAAGTGCAAATGTTAGTTAACATTTAGAGTTTCATTTAAACTTTTATTCACGAAATAAAATATAATTTAAAAACATTTACAACAACTTACTTACATATAGGTTGAGTTACAATTTCACCATGGAAATCGATGTACAGCGTTATTTCTTCCGTCGGAAAAAATAAACAAGTTGAGGTTCGATGAGGTCAATTATACAAATTACAGGTAGTACAGATTACAGGTAGTACAGAGGATCGTCGCTGATTGCTGATAATCAATAGTAACACAGCGTACTGTTATCAGTGAAAATAAATCTGATTACTAATTAATTAATAGTTAGTGAAAGCGTACCATATGAGACTGTCTAAAGTAGATCTGACTGAACATAAATCCATAATGGCCGAAAGTAATTAGCAGAGTAGGATGAGAGGTAATTAATTGAGCATACATTAAATTATAGCAATTTAGTAGGAAGAAAGTAGTGAGAGATATCGATTGTAATCTTGGTATATTAGCTAATGAAAGAAAAAAATAAAAGCCACACAGTCCTGATAGAAACGAATACTCGCTAATAAGATTTTTTATTAAATAATATTAAACAAGATAGTATTCCAAAAACTCCATTTTAATTGACTATCAAATGTCGTAGGAAATGAGATCAATTAACAATTTTTCAAATGTCTTGTTGAGATGTTTCGTGACTGACAATCATCTCTTCATCAGAACTTTATTTCCAATGTGCTTCACTAATCACATGTTGGAAGTATTTAAAAATGTTAATTTTTGGAAAAATTTCGTAACATAACTATTTCGTAACATGAAATGAAAAAATAAATCATCATCATCATCATCATCACCATCTACGTCCTCCTCCTCCTCCTTGAGGGAGCACAGAGCGTCCACAAATGGTCACCATCCTACTCCGTTTTTTGCGAACGCCTTTACTCGCTTCATCTACGAGCGTTCGTTTCCACATGATTTTCGGACGACCTCGCTTTCATGTTCCCTGCGGATTCCATTCCAGCGTTGTCTTCATTATGTTTCCAACAGGTCGCCGTATGGTGTGGCCAATCCAGTTCCATTTTCGACGCTTAATCACTACTTTCATTTGTTTGAAAATTGTTCTTCTTCACAGTTCCTCATTGCTGATGACTTTGGGCCAACGCATCTGCAGTATGCCCATGAGGCACTTGTTAACGAAAATGGGTATATCTTTTTCGATGTTCGAACATGTTTTCCAGGTTTTGCAACCGTACAGCAATACTGAGATGCAGTTTGATTTGAATAAACGTAGCTTCAACTTTCTAGTCAGCTGTGTTTAGTACCAAATATTCTTTAATCCAATGAAAGCTTAGCGCGCTTTTTGTATTTGACATTTTACATCTAGATAGGCTCCTCCAACCTTTGCTAAGAAGTTTCCCAAGTAGCAGAAGCACCCAAGATTGCACGGCGTTGTTGCATTTATGTACAATAGCTTCGTTTTCACTATGTTGACTTTTAATCCACCTCATGTGGCATATTTCATCAGTCAACGTAGTGAATCTTCCATGCCTCGTGCTGTCTGCGCCATTAGGGCTAGATCATCGGCAAAATCAATATCTTTCAAGTCCACTTGATACCTCTGTTTCCAGTATTCAGTTTACGCATTATACAGGCCAAGAACAATAGGAATAATAGAGGCGATAGCAGACACCCGTTTTTGACACCAGAATTGATAGTGAACCACCATCTCAGTTTTCCACGATGTACCGCACAACATTTTCCGCACGATAGAGCCCAGTTATAATGTTTAAGATTTTTGCAGGGATGGGGTAGCTCGACAAGATTCATCATATTGGCCAAAAGTCCAAACTATCAAACGCCTGTTTGAAATCGACGAAAAGTAGGTATAATGGTGCATTGAACTCAGTTGACTGCTCTATAATGATTCGCAAGGTGTTGATGTTGTTGATACGCGATCTGTTAGGTCTAAAACTAGCTTGCTCCTTGCGAAGTGTATTTTCCAGAACCTTTGAGCCTTTCGTCGGGAGTTTTATGATCAGAGCGTTGGTAAATTCTTCTGGAATGATCTCAGTTTCCCACACTTCCGTGATAATTGGATGCAGCAAATCAGCCCCGATGACAGTTTTCAACAATTCAGCAGCGATGTTGTCAGCAGCAGGTGCCTTGTTGTCTTTCAGCTGGTTTATGACGGTTTTCATTTCGTGAGGGGTTGGTCGCGACTCTTTGAAACTTTGTTGGTGTCCTAGATTATTGGATTTCACTTTCTTCCGCATTCGTTGTTAATAGGCTTCCATCGGCGGATAGCACGGGCATGTCCGCGTCAGATCGCTTTGCAGAAAGGTGACGGGCTAGTAGATGCGTTTCGCGCATGTTGTTGCTGTCGGCTGCACGTTGAGCTTGGTCAGCTACATCAGTTTCAAATTTCTGTTTGCCCCTTTTCACTCCTTTCTCCAGTTTGCTGTGTTTCTGGATCGCTTGTTTCTTGATATCAACATCCTTGGTGGTGTTTATGATGCCTTTCCTATTTTTATGATGCTCTTCAATCAACTGCCATGTGTTATTTGAGATCCATTTCTCCCGTTTATTGAATTGCTCACAGTTCTCCATTTTTGCGCAATATCATCACCGCTATATCGATCTGATACCACTGTTTCGTTTAATTGTTCGATGAAGTTCTGTGCTGTTTCACGTTCTCTCAGGTTCGCTACATTCAACCTTCTTGATCACGTTTTCGATGGGTCGATAGCCTGATGCGGATGAGTACTGTCAATAAGTGGTGGTAACTCTAAACATTGGCTCTTCTTCGATTTCGGACATCTAAGAGTGAACTTCTTCACTTGCCACTGATCGCAATATGGTCAATCTAGTTTTGTGTCCAGGGATCGGGAACACATATGTGGTCAAAATATAATGAAAATTCCGAAAAATTCCAAAAAGACTTTATTTGACATGGTGCCAGTATCGGTCTATGTTTGGCGCCCACGATATAATAGGCTATATTGAAATATATCGAAATTATTTAAAAGGCCCAAAATTGCCCCCCCCCCCCTAAATGAGGCATGTGAAAAATTCACAATTTTTAAATGCATTTTTATTCATTTTGTCGACTATATGGAAAGATGTGGAATGGACTTATGGCATATGATTAAGAGGCATATTTCATAGCGTTTCCAAAAACTTGTAAACTAAGCCTGCAGGACTTTTTGAGTTTTTGAATTTTTATAAAAGTTTGTAAAATTTTCATTTCACGCCAAAAGAACGTTAGTTTTGATATGATTTTTTCGACATTTCTATTCATTTTAGACATTTCTATTCATAGCTCATTTAGACATTTTTAGACATTTCTATTCATAGCTCATGAAGGAGTAGAGATATCACTGTGAAATTTAGATATGTTATAGAGCATATGTTAGGCTTAGGTTTTTATGTAAATACAATGTTGTACATGTTTGTTCCCTAGAAGCAGGTCACTAAACATGTTGGCCGCGGGGTTTATGCATCATACACTAAGATTGTAATTGACGTGGAAAGTATAACAGATAGACACATTTCGTAAACAGACAATGGTATAATATTAGTTCTCATCCAAACTTATGTAATAAAGGAAGTTTTAAATGGTCCGGGCTTAAAACTTTGAAGAGTTAAGTCACTTGGTTCACCCCTATTTTTAAAAAATCTTACCTTTTGTTAATGTTTATATAATTTAAGCAGGGAAACAATAGTTTTATTCTTTTTTATAAAAAGTAAAAATGGTCTTCTTTTTTAATTTTATATATTTGCCGTGAAAAAACCTTAATTCGAGCTCTTGTTGATCATTGCGAATAGTATGCACACGCAAAAATAGCCTAAAAAGACCGAATATTTATCGGCTGTAGACGAAAAAATCAATTGATTTATAGCAATTTATGGATTCTAATCAATTTTGTGCACATCTTTCGTTGTTCTTGTTGTAAAATTATGTAAATTCATAGAAAATTTGGTGTGTAATGAGCATTTTTCAATGAACATGTTTAATAAAGTTGCGCAAAATTGACAATATTTCCTGCAAAATGGGTAACTTTAGATACATTTTATGTGTAAAATAAGCATTGTCAGCAGCAAATGCCGTTACTTTTATAAAATTTGAACCTTTAGAAGAGCACTTTTAGCATTCTGCACTATGATTTCTTAGATTTCAAAGAGTTTTTTGCAAAAATATACCACCATGTTTTTGACAGCTGCTAATCGAACTAAACAATTGATTAAATTTGGTATTTATTTCAAAGTTAGGAAACACCATGCCACTTGGACGCTTTTTGAATTAGTTTAGACGTCGGCAAATTTTTTGCAACAAAATCGTACGGACGATGTAGGGACATACGGATTATTTACAGTTTATTTAATGTGAAATTCACCTTTTCCTACTGAAGAAATCAGATTAATACCATGTTATGTGCAATATGTCTATTTATGTTAATACGTATAGTAAACCAACATAAGTTGTTTAATTTCAAGGAAGTTGTTTAATTTATGAGAGTTTTTTCCTATAATTTTCCAATATTCTATTAACTTTAATATTGACTCAATGTTTTGTTCTAATTATTCTAAAGAAATAAATATAATCCATTTGTTTAATTAGATGGATTTCAATAAATTGATATTATATACATTTTCCTACTAAACGTGAGAAATGACAAAAGAAAAACACCTTCTCGGTTTGAAATGAATACTTTTTAGAATCTCAAACTTCTTAACTCTGTATTTAATCTTTAATTTAGGTTCAATATAAACCGATTAGATATCAATTCCCGACAAATGACATCATTAGGACCCTCTGTCCCTATCGACGTGATCGAATCTAACTTGACACTCTTTTCTTCTATTCTCGTTTTTTTTCTTGCGCCGCCGAGATACGCGCAACGAACAAACAAGAAAGTACATAAGCAAGCAAGCAAGGGTTGCCTTGTTTTCCGATGACAAAGTTCTTTATTGGATTTGTAGCAGTTTGTCCATTCGATTCGTGCGAGCAATGTAACTAACAGCTTCATATCCCACGATCTTGCAGACCTACCAGAAATAAAAAGAACTTATTTCGCACGTGCTATGTCCATTATAGAGACGATTGATTGTTCCAAGTTTGCTAGCCGGAGCAGTTTATTTGGAAGGACTTTTTAATTTTCTACATTTTGTTGAAGAGTATTCAATTACACATTTCTATTTTCTGTTTTCCATATATATTTTCTCCAAAATTTATTTTGACGCCTTGAAAATGTGCCACATACGCCAAGGATGAAATCAATTATCAATATGCTTCTCGTAACTACTTTCCGGAAGAGTCTTTATCTCGTTTAACGAATTTAATTGTACGGATTTAATTGCAATAAAACGTTACTCGAAATAGAATTTTTTTTTTGGAATTCGGAACAAAGGGCAAACCCATTCCAGATCAATACAGAGATTAGCCATGAAGATTCATTGAATTTTTCGCTATCCCAACTAACGCCTTGTAAAGAATGCGTTATGGTGGTGCAAAATCCATGAATTGTCACTCCATGCGGCGGATACTTTCGTACTCAAGTAGAAATCTTTGTTAATTTATTGTCCTCCTGCAACAAATGTGAAGAAACTAGTTGATATAAAAAAAAATTATTCAACACCAACAGAAATTACTTGGCAGTATCCAAAAGAAAGAATGAAACAGATTTATCCATTTATTAAAAAACTCCAAACTTTTGGGTAAGAAACACAAGGCTTTAAAAAATTTTAATGTGTAGGACGTATTCAATCGCAATGAGATACAAAATTTAATTCAATCAAAACTAATTTAATTAATAATTGAGCAAGGAAATTTTTTCACTTTTGTTCAACGCCGCGCCGCCATCATATTGATTACATACGTGATTCTTTCCATTATTTTTCAGACATTTACCCCCTTGTTTAATACATAGCTTCCAATTTCCCGCATCCACACTTTAGCCATCTGCCACGCCTTCATATGCATTAATCCAATGTTCTTATGTTTCAATTTCTTTTCTACATGTGCTGCAACATGTATCAAACCCTGTGCCACGCCGTCATACACAAAGTTATTATGAGCTATTACATCCTAAACCGGAACGTTTCATAGCTCCTGTAAAATACAACGCTAAAGGGGCATACCTTTTCAGGGCTAGTAACTTCGGCAGGCAAGTTGTTACACACACGTTAGCGGATGCCGACTGTCACATCCAGCGTCCTGCTGTCTTTAGTTACTAACGCTTTTTGCGTCCAATTGGACACTATAATTTTACGCCCAGTTCATCACGCATCGCCAGTTCTGCTTACCAAGAATGGTTCGCTAAAGGTTTACTATCTATCCACTTGCTAGCTAATGGAAAACATACACATTAACAATTGGAGAATAGATTAAACCATTTCGAACCCAACGACTCGCTTTACCGCATGTGACTATTCGCTATGTAATCATTCGCTTCACCGGATGTGTCTATCGTTACTAGGTCTCACCTACCCTTAGGGAAACTTCAATCCGAATTAGCAATTCTATGTCTTTCGCCCCTATACATAATTCTGTTGAACAATTTGCACGTCAGAACTATTGCAGACCTCCACCAGAGTTTCCACTGGCTTCATCCTTTCCTACATAATTCACGATCTTTCGGATTCCAGAGCTACAAGTACGGCAGAGCTATTACTGACGCGTAATTTTAAACTCAGTTCAACACGCATCGCCAGTTCTGCTTACCAAGAATGGCCCACTAAAGGTTTACTATCTATCCACTTGCTATCTAATGGAAAACATACACACTAACAGTTGGAGAATAGATTGAATCGTTTCGAAACCAACGAATCGCTTTACCGCATGTGACTATTCCCGTATGTAATCATTCGCTTTACCGCATGTGACTATAGTTACTAGATTTCAGCTACCCTTAGGGGAACTTCAAAAGGAATCAGCTATTGAATTGATCTTTCGCCCCTATACATAGTTCTGATAATCGATTTGAACGTCAGAATCATTGCAGACCTCCAACAGAGTTTCCACTGGCTTCATTCTTTCCTATATAATTCACGATCTTTTGGGTTTCAGACCAGAAGCTACAAGTACGGTAGTGCCATTGCTTACACTATAACTTTACGCCCTGTTCATCACGCACCGCTAGTTCTGCTTAACAAAAATGGCCCACTAAGGGTTTACTATCTATCCACTTGCTAGCTAATGGAAAACATACACATTAACAGTTGGAGAATATTGGACTCGATTGAACCGTTTCGAACCCATCGACTTGCTTTACCGCATGTGGCTTTTCGCGTATGTAATCATTCACTTTACCGCATATTAGATATCAGCTATCCTTAGGGAAACCTCAAACGAATCAGCTATTCAATTGGACTTGTACATAGTTCTGATGATCAATTTGCACGTTAGAGTACTCCGCCAGAGTTTCCACTGGCTTCATCCTTTCCTGCATAATTCACGATCTTTTGTGTTCCAGAGCGCGAGCTACAAGTACGGCAGCGCCATTGCTGACGCGTAATTGCCATCTCCGAGTTGTCTAGGCGCTGATAAAATGTCAAAACATCTCATCATACAAACTTCAGCCGCCTAAACTACTCCCGATTTTTTTTTTTAGTTAAATTTGACGGATTCTATAAAAGGAACCTTTGCCTTACGCTCGTTCGCTGGACTCCTTATTCCATGTTCCAAGACAAAATTGTTGTTCCTTTCCACTCTCCCATAGCTAAAACTTGTTATTCTCTTCTTCTTCTCATACTTTTCCCGCTATACAATATTCCCATCAAACTTGAAAAATGAATATTTTACTGATTCTACTTCTGTTATACCTGTAGCTCTACATCCCATAACTTTTGTTTCATCTTTACCTCACAATTTATTTCAGTCATCATCTACCTTCTGTTTCTAACCCATCATCATACTTACACACCTCCCTCATGTAATTCAAATACACTCTCTTTATAATTCACTCCTCATTATATATCATCACGTTTATATTCATATTTAATAATAAGCTATTTAATTTTTTTAACCTGATATGATCATTAACCTTATGTTAATCCAATCATGGTCTAGTATCGCGAGAACAACATCGAGTGAGCACCAAAATCAATTAATTCTCCAAACTGAACTTCCTTATCAGTCTTTTCCGATCTATTTACAGTCTTGACTCCCGGAATTATTATCGACAATTTGGAGACAAGAAACACGCAAAAGAATATTGCATCACTTTTACGTAATTTAGCCTTGTGAGATGAAGCAGAGTCTTCTTAGATTGACCAAGCGCTGCTGGGCCTATGGAACTCCGACGGCCCTGATTGATTGAAGGGCCAATAATACCCAAGGAGTGTTTAACTTAAAAGAATATCTTGCACCTGGCGTAAGAATATACTGCAGAAATTTGTTGTGCGAACATTGCTAAGACTCGTAGGGCATCAGGGGACAAGATCATATCGTTTTGGCGGTTATGCGCTTGCTTCATGATCGCCAGCTTCTCGTCGATAAAGAGGATTCGCTTCCACCTCTGACCTGCGATCAAATGCTGGTGTGGGCGGTATCGTTGGAATCGCATGCGCTTAATCACTTTTGTGAAGAGCTAAACTTTTGTAACTTGTACGGCTTTAAGTTGTGTTCCTTCTTAGCCATTTCTCGATTTGCGGTGGATACCGGTCATTTTTGATGGTCCGCCGGTTCGTGAAAGTTTTCACAGTGTGTTTCTTTTCTTTGCAGGGCAATCTCCTTGTACATGTTTTTTTCCAAAAAAGTAGGTCAGTACAAATGTTGACCCATTGGCTTTGTGCATTTTACACTAATATTGTAGATGACATGGAAAGTATAACAGAGAGGTATATTTTGGAAACATGCAATAGTACAAATTAGTTTCCAACAAATGCCATACGATATAGAAACTTCTAAATGATCCGTGCTCAAAACTGTGAAGGTTGACGGATGCAGAATCTTCTTAGATTGAGTAAGTACGGCTGAGCTTACGGAACTCCCATGGCCCTGATTAAATGAGGGGCCAATAATACATAAGGGGTGTCTATTTTAAAGGAATATCTTGCACCTGGAGCAACAATATATTTCAGAAATTTGCTATATTCGAACATTGATAAGACTCGTAGGGCATCAGGGGACAAGATCATATCGTTTTGTGCGGTTATGCGCTTGCTTCATGGTCGCCAGCTTCTCGTCGATAAAGAGTATTCGCTTCCACCTCTGACCTGCGACCGGATGCTGGGGTTGAATCGCATGCGCTTAATCTCTTTTGTGAAGTACTAAACTTTTGAAACTTGTACGGCTTTATGTTGCGTTCCTTCTTAGGCATTTCTTGATTTGCGATAGATACCGGTCATTTTTGATGGTCCGTAGGTTCGTGAAAGTTTTCACAGTTAACTGTTTCTTTTCTTAGCCCGGGCAATCTGGTTGATGGCCGAGCCCTTTATACCAATTAATAATGGCTTTTAATATACTCAGATACAAGGAGTGTTAAAGAAACCTTGCCAGATTTCACCCTAAAAGTTATATCATTTTGATAAAAATTTTCAGATAATTACAAAAAGAAATGACAGGATATTTATAACTTTATAATATCGTTTTTATTTCAAAAAAAGACGATGGAAAAGTCAATGTCCACATGAGAAGATTACATCTTAGATAAAATACTTTACTGACTTGCGTACAATTATTCTTAATAATGTGGAATATTATACGCAATTAATAATCGTAAGAATTATTTGAGCAATGCAAGCCAGATATTTTTTATATACTGATGCACACCTAAAATTATCACCTCGTGTGAATTATACGATAATTCTTGAAATTGTTTTCACATTGCAAGTGTAGTAACACATACGCGCTTATAGGCTGTAAAAGAATGTTGTTCCTGAGCAGCCAGATAAATTTTATTCTTATTTGCTTGACTTATAGTTCATTTCATATAAAATGCTTCTTCTTGTCCATATTTGTATTCGTTAGATACTTAGCGTTCCTTACACTAATTGTAATAAAATGTAATTATTTCCAAATCATGAAGTAGTAGGAGACCGCGGGTTCTAGCCGTCCCGCCAGGAGCTCACTTCTATTAGTTCTGAACGTCATATGTGACGTCACGCATCCGTTTCTGGGGTCTATCATAAATAGGTTGCTTGTTTAACAGCTGTCCTATAAGCATCGCCAGAGAGTGACGTCACGCTGCCATATGTGACGTTACTGGGTAATTTTAGGGTAATTTTAAGTATATTTTATGAGAAAAATAAACATTTTCAGAGACTAATGTTTTAGGAGCTCTAACCTTCCCGTAAATAAACCTTTATTCCGGCCCTTTGTGCTCTTTTTGGAATGGAATGTACACGGGAAAACAGCGTGAAAATGGCCTAATTTATGTCGGCTGAGGACGACAAAATCGATTGATTTCTAGCAATCTGTGAATACTAATCAATTTCTTAAACCATTCGCGTTGTCCTTGTAAAATAATGTAAATTGGATGAAGACTCGAATTTTAATGAGTACTTTTCGAGGACCATGTTTGATGAAATTGAGCCAAATTGAGAATATAACAGTCCAACAGTTCGGAGCTCTAAGCAGTTATAATATACAAAATTAGAAAATTACCTTCGTAACATAAAATTTAATACATTTAATTAAAGTAATAAAAATCTGATAAAATATGTCCACTGATTATTAAAAACGAGCAGACCAACTTTTTACTATTACACAGTTTTTAAAAAGGGCTATAGAGCTCATCATGTTTTTGGTTTATTCAGAATATAATGATTTAGGCATAATAATTTACTTATCTCTCGTATTTAATTATTCACAATGAATTGTATGATGAACCAATTCTTTGCTATTAGAAATATGAAGAGTTAGGCTAAAATTGGTTAATCTTTGCATACCAGCTCATTCAGTTCAAGAAAAAGGAGAGGAATTAAAACGAAAAAGAGAATCTTCTCAAATCTTATACCAATCTTCGCCGTTGGCGCGATAAAGCGTTCTTTGCTTAATACTCGAGAGAGTAAACGCGATCATCACTTTAAGCTCAATACTGATCAATATTTTGAATACTAATATTGACCAATTCTCTCTGCATACCTTTTTAATCATTGAGCTCTTCCAAAATTTATTCAAAAAAGAACTAGAGCCACTCTAAACAACCAGGAAAGCCTACCAAAAAATTTGAGGTAATATTTGCCAGACTTTCCAAATGAATGTAAGGAGGTCTTATTTGTGCAAATGGATTATGTGGAACTAAGTACATTGATAGCTCTACTTTAAAAAAAATGTACCAAAAAACCAGAGGCAATTGGCATAAAAGGTTTTGCAACAGATTTGCGTGGATTTTTAACGAAGAAATTTGATAATAATCACTCAATTGGGACTCCAAATTGTCAATAACAATTCAGGGCAGAAAGACTCTAAATAGATCGGAAAATATTGCTAAGGAAATGCAAATCTTTGCAGTTTGGAAAATTCATTGATTTTGGGACCAACCTGATGTATTTCTGGCGATATCGCTCCACGATTAAATTGACATAATGACTAGTGATCACATCTGAGCAAGACGTCAAAAAGATTTTGATGGTGGATTGATGAGTACATAATTATAGGGAAAGGACTCTATTTGAATTACATGAAGGAAGACGATGGCTTGGAAATAAGCTGCATAAGAAGTGTGAGTGGCCAATGTATGAATGATATGGTAGGATAAGGAATGATATTGTGAGATAGAAGTGGAACAAACGTTATGAGATGTAGAATTACAGAAGAGACATGAAAGAATCAGAACGAGTCAGTATAGTAGGAAAAATAGATTTTTCAACGTTGAGAGGTAAAAAAGAGGTAATAGGAAGATTTAGGTGTTTGAGCGAGGAAAAGAGGCAAGAAGTATTGAATGAATAATAGAGAGAGATAAAAGTTGCGGAATATGTGAGAAAGGAATGTTTTAATGCATATGAAGAAGTGGTGTTGCCAAATGACTAAAGAATGG
>WYDF02025464.1:0-13014 GCA_009867245.2 Adranes taylori | reverse complement strand
ATACACCGCGTTTTGATAGTGTGTTTGTAACCAATTAAATTCACGTATAGGTTAAAGATCATGCGGCATATCTATAAGCATTAGTGGGAGCAAATAAGGGGAAATCTTTGATAATTTTAATGGTGGAATTGGCACCATTCCTCTTAATCGGTAGTTGAATATCCTTTGTTTTGTTCTTTTGTTATATAATTAAGAGAATGCTTCATAACATTTGGGGTTAGTTGGAAAGCTTTGTTTCCTTCAAAGATGTATGGCATCGGAAGGTTTAACGTTAACCTCACCACATTCATCTTCATCCTTTTCTGCGTCACAGTGACCTGCATCTGCTCAATCTGAATCTAACCCTGATAACTTGACAGGACAAAATACCGATATGCGGTCCATACCTTGCACCACTATATTCCAAGTGATTGCTGATTTCTGTGATTCTTCTTCCACTACCTTTAATTTCATCGTTAATGTCAATTTCCCCACCACCTTGGTAATATTTGTCTGCATCCTGTTTGTGCTTGTAGCATATACATTTAGGATTGCAGGACATACCACTACTGATGTGCTTAGATGCATTACAAACAATTCAATATCCTAGTCGACTAAATTCGTCTATCTGTTTTTACAACAAATTTAATGTGACATAAATATGAACAGATACGAACAATAAAATACATATAGCAGACTGCATAGAATAAAATGCAGATAATTAATTAATCTTGTCGACATAATTTAAATTTTTATTGCAAAATTTTCAATAGTTTGTTATAAAACCAGAGTATTGAACATTTCGTTGTTTACTTGTTTTGTTTAACCCGTAACCACGGACGTGGAAACTACAGATCAAGGCGGCAAAGATGTGCGGTCATAATGACCCCTATTTAAATAAATGCTAAATATAATAATATTATTTGATCACTAATTGTTTAGTGTATACACATTTTAACTGATTTATACTAAAACAGTGTGCTTTCAAGCAAATTTATTTGGAATGCATTGCTTTCATAATTGTTGGCATCGTATCTATCACCTTATATCACACAGAAACATTATGAAAAGTATCCTTATGTTGAAACATAATAGGTAAATATAAACCTAAATAAACATAAAAATCTGCTAATAGTATAAAAACGACTTACAATATAAAAAAACTGCAACCGGTTTTTTAACATGTTTTTCAGGCAGCACAGTCTACACATACTCTCCTTGTGCATTCCATACAAATTGGAATTTTACATATAATGCAAAAATTAGACGTCTTTCTTCGTTTACTTGAAGGTCATTTTCTACATACTGTCCTGGCTTCAAATTTTTCTTCTTCACCAACATTATTGTCTTCTTTTATTTGCAGCACTCTCCTACTACACATCCTGACTTCACGTGTAATGTGAAGATTCTGTAATATACGTTCCATTTCAGGTTTAACCATTTGCATTGCTAATTGTTTAACAAAATCATATCTAGTCAGATTCGGATTATCCTTGTATGATTGATGAAATTTATAGGAATTTACGGAAGCAATGTCCACCATTCTGAAAAATATAGCCATAGGCCATCGCCTTGTCCTTCGACCTGATTAATAAATATTACATTTTGCATCAAGATTGTCCACACCTCCTTTTGTATTATTATAATAGAGATTATCTCTGGTTTACCTTCGTCGGTGCCCTCTTGGTGGTGAACAGAAGTAAGTACTATGACAGCTTTATTGATATATCCTTATACCTACATCCCTTATTCGGTTTGGAAGGAACTCTGGCTGAATATCCTTCGAGTTTTATTTTTTTCAGTGCATCTATCAGCTCTATGAAAGAAACCCAATTATCAGCCGTTATGTTTTGATTTGTGCCGATAATTGGTTTCGCGAGCATAAGTACACATTGGGTTGGCTTAAAGTATATCTTCATATCGTCAGGTAAATTATGTCCGTCCGAGTCTTTGTCACTATAAGTATAGGCGCTTAGTAGATATCCACTTTTTGCATCCATTACAGCCATTATTTTTAATCCATACTTGCAGGGTTTCTGAGGCATGTAAATTTTGAATTTGCAGCGGCTTCTAAATGAAACCAACATCTCGTCTACACATTCACAAGAACCTATTGTATAAACGTTCTAAGAATTACGGGTAAATGCATTAAAAATGTCTGAAATTGGGGCAAGAATATCCTGATTTCTACGTTCAACTCTGGTTTCTGGATTGTCAAACCTTAGAGTTGAAAGAATAGCTGCAAATCGGCTGAAATTTGTAACGCATCTAAATATCTCACCACCTGGCCCATCAGTAGCAAATATAGACCTTATATCTTCATGATTAGATTTGAAGATTGAAGTGAACAGCATCAAATCTATGAAGGACCTAAGCTCTGAGACATCCAAATCACAAAGATCACATGTAGTTTTATTTTTATATTTCAACCTCAGTCTAGCCGTACGTTTATTTGTCCACTGAACAATGATGTCAATTATCTCATCATCGAAGAGAGTATGCCAAACAGTTTCTGGCACTTTTTTGAAATAATTTGTACTGGGAGAGGGATCTGGTTCCTTAAGCTGTAGTTTTTCATTTTCAGTTATATTTTGCTCTAAACTTTGATCACTTCTATTTCATACTCGGTGTCATGATCGCTTGGGGCATAATCAGCATCGGATTCTACGTCACTACCGCCACCACTAACCTCTTCTGCCCAATTCAGCAACGTTTCTCCAAAGTCTTTATCTCCATACCTTACCACTTTCTTTGATGCTCTAAGCTCTACGTACTTACTCATTGTTACAACCTAGATAAAACATGCAAATCAATTTGATGCTAAAACAAGATTTATTATTTATATACAGACCTGACGTCTTTTTGACTCTTACGATTTTTTCATATGCAACAAACAAAACAGATAACGTGTCACAATAACGACATACGCCTTGCATAGACCACTTTATACTGAGAGCTAGAAAGGTACTAAAACGTACAGGTGCATATCTAACAGCGATGGGGAGAAACTAGGAATTACGGCGTCAATTTGACTCCTAGTCTGTGGTTACGGGTTAAGTAGTCTGCATGCATATATATATATACGAGGTCTAGGTAACTTGGAGCCCTAGGAGCCCTATCCATCAAGAGACGCCATCAAGTGGCCTAATCCAGGACATTCTACAAGCTAATTTACGTCGTATCCACAACGAACTGCGATACCCTAGCCGCGGCATTACATGTTCAGTAGTAAATCGGGCCGCCCTCAATAGGGGATGTTACAAAACTATTTCTCAAAAATATGGCATTAAAAAACTCTATTTTGAAACAACGTTTTTAAAACTAATGTATGTTTTAATGCTTTGGGAAATAGTTGTTTTTTACTCAAAGTGGAGTTTCATATGGCTTGTTTTTTACTCAAAGTGGAGTTAAGTGCTGGCTCAAAACTTTTGCTATCAAAAATAGTTAAAATTGCATCAAGTTTCAAGGAATATGAAAAATAGACGAAGGGCTGAACCCTTTCTCAACTAATTATATTATCATTGCGATTTGTAGTAAAAAAAATAGTGATTAAACGAAAATATAAAAAAAAATCGTTAAAAACTAATTTTTCAAGTTGTTTCTCTAATAATTTATAAAAGCTCCTAATCCTATCATGAAATTGCATTACCATTTAAATTAATGATTTGAATGAGAATAACTTAATTCGTACGGTGTTTACGACAGTCTCGGAATACAGCTACTAAAAACTTTAATATTGTTGCTTTTAATAGCTTCTTCTTTTGTTTTAAGGGAAGTTTTATGGACTATAATAGTTAAGTTTTTGAAATAATTCAAGCTGAAATCTTTTAGTTCGATTGACTAATAAAAGTTTACGTTCGGATATAAAATCATTCAAAAGAAATGATTAGCTTTGGCTATTGAGTGCCGAGTTTAGTTTTGAAATAACCAGTTACCGTATATAAATATTTACTACTGCTGGGATGTTACTATGTAAAACCAGAATTAACCAAAATCAAATAAAAAAGAATAAAATAGGAATACGAGTACTTATATGGAAAAAAACTGTTTCCTAGTGCATCTCCGTTCTTTTTTTTACATTCCGCACTTCCGCTATATAAAAATATATTGTTTGCACACAATCTTCGATTATTGTATGTAATTTTGATCCTCATCAAATCTCCAAAAAAATCCCATTCACATCTTAACCTTTCCATTGTCTTACTTTTTTCACTGTCAACCTTACGTGTGAATTGCTACCTAAATATCAAATTTGTCTTTTTTTTCCTCCTATTTTCCTCTTAAATCCCATCCTAATTCAAATTTGTCTTTTTTATTATTCTTCCATCTTCCGTCACCTTCCGTCTTGCACATCATCACTTTCGTTTCTCCCATATTCTCGTATAAACCTCCTTTCTCCACATATTTATTCACCTTTTCAATCATTTTTTTCCTTTATTCTCGCTTTTTCGCCATACACACAAAATCATCTCATCTACCACACCTTCTCTTTCCGAAGCATCACCCCTCCACATTGCCGGTTTCCCGAACACATTTTCTAAATCAGACATGTAAATATTAAACAAACTCTCGCTCATCGGACATTCCTGCCCTACTCCCGCTCTTACTTCAAACCATTCAAAAACGAAATTACCCATGTTTGCTTTTACTTTTGTCCCTTCGTACATTCCTCTTGCAATCCTAGTTATTTTTTCTGACATTATTTTTTATCTATTTTTTATCTCCCAATCTTATACTTACCATGCATTCTTTTCTATCCTTACTTATTACCCCATTCGATATTTACATACATCATATTCTCACTTCAATCTTTTACTTCTTTCATCTTTCTTTCCTCACTTCTGTTCTTTACTTCTCTTGCACCGTTATACTCTCACCATTCGAATTCCCCTTATATTTCTTCACCACCTGCCTTACCTTTTTTCTCCTTACTCCATTCTTCATCAACACATTTGTTCGCCCATTGTTTATATCAATCCATTTTAATACTGCATAACCTAAATATTTTCCTTCTTCTTCGTTCAAAACATATAAATTTTTCCCAGCTCAAAATATTGTAATTCCCTTTCTTCTCCGTCTGAGTTATTAAATATCCTTGAACCCTACATTTTCCTTTGCGAGTTTTGTAGTAAGGTGCCTTGTTTAAATCAATCACTTCATCTGGTATTAGGTGGAGAGGAAATAACCTACTAACTGGAACTATATTGTGTGATGAAATTACCACCACCTTCTATGCAATATTTACCAGATCGTCTCAACTTTCCACACGTATTTTATGTCCTGCCCATTCGTTGCACTTGTGGTACACTACTGCCGTACTTTTAGAGCACTAATTTCAATTTTGCGAACAAATGCTTTCATCAGCTTAGTGCTTAACCGTGTACTAAATTGATTTTCAAATTTATCAAGCTTGTATTTAAAATTTTTTAGAATATGATTTTTTGAAAACTGAAATCATTACGTTTATGAGGTGAACATTTTACTGAGGTGAACATTTATGAGGTGAACATTTTACTTCTAAAACTAATGCACCGTCAATGCAAGTTAGCATTGCTTAGCATTGAACTAGTTCGATCGTTTACTTCAGGAATATTCTACGCGTTGCTTCAACTAATATTATTATATACAGTAAATCATTACACCTTGGAAGGCCATGGATGAAATTTAATACTAATATATAGGACTGTGAACTCTATATTGAACTTGAAGTACGGGAATTACAGGAATAATTCTACGACAAATTATATAACCCAGGTTTATCTCGACTTAAATGGTTTCTTACTATGTGGTAATTGATTTTTAAAGAAATGCAATTTCCACGGGTTCTCCGTCGTCAGTTCTGTGTTAAAACAACGCAAAACTTGTACGTCCAATTTTAAAATGACATCTTATCTGAATGAGTATTTTATGTGACAACTTTTATTATGATTAAATTTTGTAACGATGAATAATTTAGTTCTATGGTATATAGTTTTATACGCTTGATACTTATAAGTTATTTTATTTATTCAGGATGGCTAGGATCTTTGAAATGTTTTGTGGTTTAAGCGTATTCTGTGATAGATGAACCAGCTGCAATGTTGGTTAATACTTAGAGTTTCATTTAAACTTTTATTGATGAAATAAATTATAATTTAAAAACATTTAAATCATTTTAGTTATATATCGGTTGAGTTAGAATTTCACCACGGGAATGGAAGAGGAGCATTATATCTTCCGTCGGAAAATAAAACAAATGTGACATCAATTATACAAATTATAGGTAGCAGGGGGATAGTCACTGATAGGTGATAATCAATAGATAGCCCAGCGTACTGTTATCTATGAGAATAGATTTAATTGGTAATAATTCAATAGCTAGAGACCCCGGTATGTCCGAGACTATTTAAGTATGGCAAAACGAAGGAGATTTGATTAGACTGATTAATTAGTAAAGCAGGGTAATAAGTAGTTAAGTAAAAATACATGAAATTATAGCAACTAGATGTACGGAAAAAGTAGTGAGAGAAATCGATCGTAATCTTGGTAGAAGATTAGCTACTCAAAGAAAAGAGTACAATCCACACAACCGTCACGGGAAGGGATTCTCGTTAACAAGAAATTTTAAGTTACAGAATGAATCCCTGGCGGTATTGTAAAATTAAAGTCATAAAATAAATTAAATTATAATTTATTCCAAATTAAATCATGAATAAATTAAATTGTTAAATCGGTGGTTAGATTAGGGCATAGTAGCTTATAGTATTTGATAATACTTAAATAGTTCTTTGGATTAAATTAGTTTAATTGATTAGGCAACAAGATGAATTCATAAGGTAACAGTGTCTGATCTAAATTAAGTTTGTGATGGTGGGAATGACGAAAACTGTAAGTAGAATAATTGTATAAATAATTTGGGAATATACTTGACGAGCTTGAACGCCATGCTTATTACTATATTAGGGCATGCTTATATCCGTTTATTATTTTGATGAGGCGTTATCTATTTTGGAACTAAGAATAATGATGTCTTTTATTGGCATGCACCATTTACCCAAATCTATAATAAGAGATCATCTAAGTTTAAGCATTTATTTTATTTAATCACCCTTGCTTCGTAGAAGATAATTTCTGATTGTTAAAGGTTGTGCATTACCGTTAACTGTCTAGATAAATTTATAATTAAATCTGAATGCTACGCACCTCGTTAACAGTTACAAAGTCTTGTGCTTTATTCTAAACAGGGCCGGGACACGGGGATTATACCATACTTGAGTAATTAGATAAATTAAGGTGGGTATTAAAGTAAATCGCATTTTGTAGTTATTGTACGAGAGGATCCGATAGGGTAGGAGGGATCGCTGCGTACCTCGGTTAAAGGAATCTCTCTTGCTAGTCGCGTTGTTTATAAAATGATCTCCCCCAAAATGGTCGTGATATACATATATTTAGGAAGCAAAATCATCACCCAAATTTAAACGCGACAAGATATATAGCTTATATTGATTTGGTCCTCGAGAAATATTAATGGTATTACATTTAGCTAGGAATGGATGTAATTTGATCAGAAAATAGTTTTCAAAATTTTAATGCGAAATTATATAAATTGACATATTTTTAAAACTCATTTTGCTTTATGAACTCGATTATCTTGTGTTTCATTCAAGTTTATGTTCTATCTGGCTCTACGGAAGAAATCGCATTAAGTATATCCATGGAAATAATGGCATTAAAAGCGCAAAAACCTGCGTTAATTCCACGTGAATTCTAATGCATCAGCAGAGAGCGTCAGTTATAATAACATCGCTTCCATATAAAAAACCTAGCTATAGAGAATATAAGAACCTTCGTCTAGCCTGCATTTTCTTGGCGATGCTGCAAAAAAGCGATAATGTAAAGGTTTTCTCGAAAGCGATGCGGGAATGTTCACGTAAGGCAAAGGGTGAATGCCTGCGAAAGGGTGGAAAATGCGGGAGGAGTTGAATATCGACGTTTTGTCGTAGTCAAAACGGGATAACTGTTGTCAGACAGGCTGTCACCTAACTTGTCTCTTCTTCTGTTTTGAGACGCCTTTTCTCGCTTACATATGCATTGTGCATATGTGTTCTTAAATTATATAGTTTACAACTTTCAACTAAGAAGTCAGAATAGTTTTTCTATCAGTGCACTGGTTTAAACTTATACTCTCTTACTGTTAAAATATCTCTTTAAACAGCAAAGTAGAGTCACTTACTAGAATTGTTTAAAAATAAATAAACTACATATTCAATTCAACGGTTGGAAGTATAGATGTGTCATATTTCTCCTAGAAAGATAAAATGGTTGTAAATTTTGATCCAAGTCGGATTCTGTTCCAAGTCGTATTGTGGAACAGAATCCGAAACCATTACAAACCTATTGACCTATTGGATAGTTAGATTGGACGTCATCGCATAAGAATGAAGTCAAAACAGTGGTATTTGAGATTATTTTACCACTCTAATGTTTGGTAGATTTGGCCACTCTAATGTTTGGCTGTTGTACAAGAGGGAAGGTTGTTGCAGAATCAAAAAGAATTCCGTATCCACTTGGTCCAAACACACTGTAGGACAGGAAAATTTCCACAAAACAAAAACGGCCGGGTGATGGAATTTACGAGCAGTTAGAGACTAAAACCAAGGGAAATTCTGCAGCTGTAGTGGCTCCAGTTGATGTGACAAATGATGCGATAGAATATTGGCTTGAATGGTCAGATACTCGGGGTAGATGTAATAGATGTAAATACCCAGGATGTTCATATAGTTTGGATCAAATGTAGGGTTAATCGTTGTTTAAACCAGAAGTTAAATTGTTTTAAGCAACTCTTTCGTCAATAACTCTAGTAGAGATAATTGCATTATTTTAAGATAATTGCAGATAATTGCAAAAAACAATAAGCTCGAAAGGAGTCGGGGCTTAGCTTTTTATACTGTCGGTAGGCGATGGCGACCCCTGACGGGCGGCGACTTCGTCCGAAAGTTAATGGTGTGCCCCTCCTACGTATTAGAAATTTATTGGTCAAATTATTTTTTCAATGATCTCTTTCTGATAGATGGACAAAAAATTGTATTGTGCGAGAAACTAGCTCGATTTTCTCATTGCCATCAATTTCTTCCACTCCGGACCCTAAAAGATGCGAGACATGTGCCGTATTTATTTTGCCCTATAAAACGCGTTTCCCTTGGATTAAATATTTAAAAATATTAAATCTATGTACATTAGAATCCCTATAATTGAATACATCTACTATAATTGAATCTACATTTGATGCTAGGAATAATAGACAAAGTTTTTCATTTGATATAGTATCAATAAAAAATACGAGAGCTTTTATTTCAAATATTAGACACTACAAAAATTATTTTAAAGGACGTCTTTCTTGAACTAAACACTAAGGACGTCAAGTTGAATTTTTATTGGAGATAATTTTCTACATAAAATATTTCTAAAATTGTATTGATTCTAATAAATTTATTTATTACAAATTTGTAATATTTATTATATTGTAATATTTTCTACAAATTATATTTATAATTTGTAGTAATTAGATTATTGTAGTAATTATCTCTATAGTTTTCAGTGATCCCATAACTATTGTTATTCAAATACTTTCATTCTTAACGGATAATTACTAACTAATAGGTGAATATTCTATGCCAATTGTCAAAGTTCATATTCGTATTAAATAGAATTGTCTATAATAACTTTCTTACAAATTATAAAAACTTCTGTTTTGCATACATCCTATACACAGAAGCTTAAACCTAAAACTAAAGCTTGTTTGTTACTGGCAGAAGCTCTTACGAAAATTACTTCTCGTCACGTTATTTTGTCAGCTTAACGAAGTCCACGCTTCTAGTGTGAGACTAACGACAATATGTGACAAAGCGAGGAAAATGCATTCGATGTTCAACGTAGAGAAAAACAATACAATTTGCGGTTGACTTATTTGTGCAAGAAGAATTTTTAAGTGCTAGATTTATTGTTTGGAAGTATCAAGATTTAATGTGTAAACATCCTGTACAGTGTCTAGTATAGAGTTATGTAAACAAAGCTGATGTAATTTGAGAATGCAAGTTCAGCAGATTTTGTTGGTTGTTTTTATATCAGGATGTAAGAAATTTACCAGAGGCAAGAAAAATCTTGCTAAAATTAATATCTAAACAATACTTTCTGTAGTGAAATTATTAGTCGTTCAACACAATTTGTCAACTAGAAGCCTTATAAGTGCCCCGAAGGAATTTCTTTAAAGAGACAATATAAGAAACAGAAACATAAGATTCGTTACAATATAAGATCTTAAATTATATTGTAACGATAGATGGCTACACAATTGAAGCGTTAAAGACTTCAACGTGTAAATGATACATAAGTTAAATTGTGAGAAAGAACTGCTTCAATTAATATATCCAGCGATAGTAAATAAATATCGCTTCAAATTAATAAGATTCGCCTGTATAGACCGCTGTTGTCAAGCTCTAAGAGGAAAGTCCGCTTAATAGAGATATAGATAGATACACGTTCACGTTAGTTAGCTATGAGCATCTTAGGATTTATTCGTTCGATTCTATAAAACGTACGTCGATAATAGCTTCGTAGCCTTTATCAGAACTCTAGGAACAATGAAACATCACATCGCTCGATGTCTCTGTAGTCCTTAATCCCCGCAACCCTTTGGATAGATTAGGTCGTATGACCGAAAAAGGTATTCGCTGTCTGATCAATTATTCTAGTAATATCCAGAATACTCTCGACTTTGAAGCATGAGAGATAGAGACAGTTGACTAGTTTGAGAATGATGCACTATTTTCGTAGCCGATAGCTTCTACGGGCAGGAATAATTCTTTCTGTTTTTCGTCAATAGGCGGCTACTTAAAGTCTTTAAAAAGATATATAAGAGCGGTTGTCAGCCAGATCTTTAGATTCCGTTAACAGGTTTTCAAGTTTAAATTCGAAATACTTCACGACACTCATCGCCGTGAACTTGCTTAGTAATCGCTTTGACGCTGCTCTCGACTACATGGTTAATCTTTAAGAAAGATGTTCGTGTATGCATTCTGTCACTTGTAATTATGCGACGAGTAGAATGTATACGACATTTAAGTAAAAGTATCATTTTATTCATTAATCAGACTAGAGAAATGCTAGTAATCAATCAGTAATAAAGCATTTAATTTAATAATGTATGGAAATAAGTAATAAATTCATTTCAAAGATAGAATAACAAATCAAGCTATATTTCATTGCTGCACAATAGATATTTATTTAGTGACGCAATCATGAGAAATAATTGTATTGTACTCATAATCATTTTAAGTTGAAATCAACTGCTTAAAATAATGCAGCGTCATTGCTAATAATTATTAAAAATAACTAGACGTTTTGTTCTTAGCCATCTTTTATCAGAATAGAGTGAATTTTTTTAAATCTTTAAGATGTACTTAATTATTATTTTTCGAAACTAAATTCAATTGAAGCATTGTCCTAATAATTTGATGATTGATAATAAGATTTTAAAACTGATTGACCGTTTCGTTTCTTTACTTGTGTTTAATATAAATTGTGATTATTTAATCAAGAACCCTGGGCCGTACTCGTCTATCTACACTGCTTCACAGTCTGAAATAGACAAGGGTTAAATTATTTTAACAAACTTGATTTCGCCGTATGATTGATAATACCCTTAAATAAATATTACACTGGAGTTCTATTTAATCTATTACTACTCCTATCGCTCTACGAACCTTCAGAAGTAAAATTTTAGGATATCTTCTGATCCCTAACAGAATTGGGAGTTTTTACAGCCAACAAAGTCTGTGGAAACTGCCTACTTCCATGCCTTGTCAGTTTTACGTGCGACAATATTGGGTACTAAATTATTTAGAAATGGAAGACAAATTTAGAAATTTGCAAGAAAGGAGATAGAAACATGATGAATGATCTTTCATTATTTTGTGGTCTTACAGAAACCGTAGGTAATTGGTAAAATGTCAAGGTCAAGCCAGTCAAGTATATTGAACAACTAACCCATCTCTCAAACTCAAGACCCTCTGTTATTTAAATCTACAACATGCAGAATATTGCTTAAGCTGGGAACGTTTCAAAATGATTCTGTAAAGAGAAGGCGACTAAAACTACAAGAAATGTTATGACTGAATGTCCCATTATATCGAACAGTAGTCTATTGACATTTCAAGCAAGCCAGAATTGTACAAATGCTCAACTAATATCACCATTAACAAGAAAAATCATATAACAAAACCAGTTTCTTAGCATTGGAGAGTGTTTTTGGATGGCATACAATTTTGTTTTCCGTGCAAGAAAAAGTTAATAAATCAATGCGCATTGATTCACCTTTGCAAGAGAACTTCAAATGCGCACAGAAGACATATTCTGTTTGCCTACACATCAACCTTCGAAACGTGCCGCAACGTTAATAAAAGATATTTCAAGTGAAAGCCATGCAGGAAAATTAATAGACACTCTGCTACAATTGCATACCACAATAAACAATACTTATGGCTTTGAATAAATAAATTAGATTCCTGCTTAAATTATATACAGTTGTGTTGGGATCAGATATTTTCAAGATGAGCTGATTTATTTTGTTATTTGTTTCTCTTATCCTGAAAAATAACAAAATGTTTTAACAATGTCTTCGCTTCTTTAATAATCTACGTATGACGTATTACTTTGAACCGTACCCCAATCTTCTCCTACCGTAATATAATCGGGTACTTCTATAAAATCTGATTGTTTTTCAGGACTAGCATGGATTACATCTCAGCGAAGCCATATCCAATCCTTTCGTATACAACTAGGGCTCCACTATACTTAGCGATTGAGCGGCAGCGTCATATGATAGAGATAACTAGAAGGAAAGTGCACATAATTAAAATTCCCAAAATTTGTATAACAATTTAATATATAACAATTTACAACCTTTATCTATATATATATATATATATATATATATATAAATCAATGTATGTTTGTATGTATGTCCTTTATGTCTGACTACACCATCCATCCGATCGA
>WYDF02025453.1:2503-13015 GCA_009867245.2 Adranes taylori | reverse complement strand
TCAAGTGCAAGTAGTCTATCTTTGTTTCTCTTTGTCAAGTCCCACGTCTCCGACCCGTAGGTACAAACAGATTCAAATATCATTATATTGATAACGTTGTAATTTGGTTAATAGAGTTTGGTTGCGTTATGTTACTAGCAAAAGGAGTAACGTAGTAGTTCTCTTCTGTAATCGGTATCTTTAGTACAATACCTACTATCTGTCAGCTTCTGTTAAATTATTTTTATGGAATCATGGTAATAATCACTGTCTTGTTTTAAGTTAAAAACAAGATTTTGAAATTGACAATGATACGAGTGAGTATTTGGTGAATTTATATAACTTTACTGATAATGGTAATTGTGCAACCCTTATTAACCACAAATTGTCCGTCATAAATCAAGGCTAATTAAATAGTAGAAGTGCATAAATGTAAATTAATTTATTAACAAAAATGCTAGCGTAAATGCTACATGCAAGGGAAATAGGTATCAGTACATTAAACTAAATAACGTTTTCAACAAAAATAATATTTGAAGGTAACAATTATCGTACTAATAGATTCGTAAAAATAGCTACCTTGATTCCTTATACTAATTCTACAGTTAAATTAAATTATGTTTCATATAATTTAATTCTACAGTTATTTATAAATTATTTTATGTACCTACAGTTTTTGAGTCACAACATAAAATCCACACTGTTACCTTAAAATAATCGTCACAATTATTCAACTAAATTATTTTTTATAAAAAGATGTAGTACAATACGTTTAATTCTATGAAAAATTCAATAAATATATTCTATAAATATTAAAAATTCTATAAATATTGAAGTTTAATTAGTATTTAATTTATTTTATTACACACATACGGAGGATTATTCTATATTATATTTAATCATAATTAAGTGAATTTATTATAATTTAAATACATTTTACTCAAATAATAAACAAAGCCGGGCTCCCCCTTTTATGTTCAATTTAAAAATGTTACTTTTAACTAACTTATATCAACGCTCTGCATAAGGTTTTATTTTATAAGTTGAGCCCCCCACCCCAAATAAAACAAAAACATCTCTTAATTTCCTACTAAAATTTCTATCAGTACTTCTCACTACCAGAGCTAACTATAGGTTTCCTCTACTTATGGTAAACTGCTATTATCTAATGTGATTTAAAATATTTTTGTTGATTTTAAATTAACAAAATAAAAATTATTCAATTTCCCTTGTTGGAAATTATATTAAATGACATTATTAATTTAATTGAGCAGTTTTCATACTTTATTCTGCTTGTGCCATTGTTGGAACTCGTTTCAACAATGGGCCAAGTGAGAACACATTTTAGCACTTCTTATACTTCACTCTAGTTTGCGCAATTGTTCGAATTCATTTATTGTTGGGAGCGCACAATTGTACGAATGGTAAATTTTTACAATGGCTTGTGCCATTGTTAGAATGAGTTCCATCTATGGCACGAGTCAGAGTGAAGTATATTAGTGCGAAAATAAGTTACTATTGTAGTTTAATAAAATTTCCAACAATGGAAATCAAATAATTTTTAAATTGTTAATCTAAAATTAATAAAAGTATACCAAATGAGATTCTAAATTTTTTTTAAATGGAAAATTTTCAAATTATTTTTATTCTTTTTAAATTAACAATTTAGAAACTAATTGAGTTCCATTGTTAGAATGTATATTAAACTAGATTAGTAATTTAATGTCGCACTTTTTATACTTTACTCTGGCTCGCGCCATTGTTGGAACTCATTCCCACTTTCCTGCCAACTCGTTCCAACGTCGTAGTTTAATATAATTTTCGACAATGGAAATTAAGTAGTTAATTTAGAATTAATAAAAATATTTAAAGAAGTTACTATTTTTTAAAAAAGAAAAATAGTATTAAATGTGATTTGTTAAGCACATTGGAAAAAGTTTGATCAGAGGGATGATCTTTATACCGAGACATGTCAAGAATTAAACCATTATTAATTGATTACGTTTCTAACAACAAGTAGATGATTTAAGAAATAAATTAAATGTTAGGAATCCTGTCTTATTTTATTATTTAAACAGATTAACTATTGTTTTATGTAAAATATAAGAAAATATGGAGTGGCGTTACCGTCCACGCATTGTTTTACAGAGTTTTTAATTAAAAAAGGATACCCTTGTATGTTTCAAATGATAATTTTGGATAGACTTCAAACTGATCACATATTTATTATACCCGAATAATATTATTAAATTTTTATGTATAATTGAAATTTTGAATAACAGGGCGGTTTAAACTTTGTTAACTCACTCCCCTAAATTATCCATTGATTAGTGGTTTTAAAAAGACACTTAAATAAATGTTTGAATATAGGCAACGTTTACGATTTTTTTCTTGTCGAACTAAAAGATTACAATAAATAGAAAAATTTAAATCCAAAGGCATGCCAAGTCCGCAAGATTTTTGCGATTTGTTTTTGACAAATGATAAATGTTTAACTATAAATTTACAAAATAAGAATTATTTAATTTCCATTGTCGGAATTTATATTGAACTACATTAGTTATTTAATTTATCAGTTTCTATACAACGGCTTGCGCCATTGTTAGAATGACAACAATGGCGCGAGCATGAATAAAATATAAATAAGTGCTATATTGAATTACTACATTAGTTTAATATAATTTTAAAAAATGGAAATTAAATAGTTTTTAAGTTGCCAATTTAAAATTAATAAAAATATTCCAATCAGATTTTAATAATTTTTTATTTGAAATGATAATTTTTTAATCTATTTTTATTAATTTTAAATTAACAATTTAAAAAGTTTTTGATTTCCATTGTTGAACTTTGTATTAAACTGCATTAGTAATTTAATTTAGCATTTTGATACTTTACTCTGACTTGCGCCATTGTTGGAACTCATTCCAACTCGTTCCTATTTTGTAGATTAATATAATTTTCAAAAATGGAAATGAGATAGTTTTTAATTATTAATTTAAAAGTAATAAAAATGTATAAAAACGTTACCATCAATTTTTTTTAATGTGGTTTATTAAACACATTGGAAAAAGTTTCGACGAAGGGATGATCCTTATCCCAAAACATGTCAACAATTAAACAATTGTTACTGTTTACGTTTTTAACAAGAAGATGATGTTTAGTTGATTTTATGAAACAATTTAATTGAAGTTATATCAATTCTGTCTCGTTTAATTATTTAAATAGGTTAACTTTTATTTTATATAAAACATAATAAACTATGGGATGGTGTTATCGCCCAAGCATTTTCTTACCCTGTTTTTGTTAAAAAAAGGTATCCCTCGTATATTGCAAATAATAATTTTGGAAAGAGTTCAAACTGACCATATATCTATTACACCCGAATAAAATTATTTTATTTTAAAATATAATTTAAATTTGGAATAAAATGGAGATTTAAACTTAGTTAACCTCCTTCTCTAAATTTACCGCTAAAAAGTCATTTAAATAAATCTTTGAATTTACTATTTTAATGTAAACGTGGTAGTAAAGAATAAAAGTGCTAAATTAAATTACTAAGGTAATTTATTGTAATTTCAAACAATGGAAATCGAATAGTTTTTAAGCTTTAATTTAAAATTAATAAAAACGTTTCACATCAAAATTTTAAATATGTTTTTGAAAAATGATAAATTTCTGAAATATTTTTATTAATTTTAAATTAACAATTTCAACACTATTTTATTTCTATTCTGGGAAATTATATTAAACTGCATTAGTTATTTAATTTAGCAATTTCTATAATTTAATCTGGCTCCTCGCAATTGTTGGAACTCATTTCAGTTTTCTTTCCAATTCGTTCCAACGTTGTAGTTTAATATAATTTTCAATTGTGGAAATCAAATAGTTTTTAAATTGTAAATTTAAAATTAATAAAAATATTTAAATAACTTAACATTTTCAAAAATAACAAATTTTAATAAAACTTGTTTGTTAAGCACATTGGAAAAAGTTCGGATGATTGTTATCCAGAAACATCTAACAATTGAAAATTGTTAATTGATTACGGATTTACCCAGTAGATGCTGCCTTGATTGATCTTACGGATCAATTAAAATGAAGGTTTTGGAATTCTTTCTTGTTTAATTATTTAAATAGGTTATCCTTTATTGAATGCAAAATATTATAAAACGTATGACTTCCAGTATATGTATTTGCAGTATATGCACGATACAGTTTTTACACTTTCTTTGTTGAAAAAGGTAACCCTCGTATGTCCTCTAATTAAGCAATACAAATGTGACGAGATAACTCCAAAACAAGCACCTCAACCATGTTTCAAATAAATATGGTCGTAGCTTTGCAAGAATAGTAGAAGTAAAAAATTATAATAAAATAAAAGTATAATATTTTTATTATAATGTTTACTAAGAAATTTGTATGTTGCAGAGAAAAATAATTTTATTCCAAATTGCGTTACGTAGGAGCTCAGTCGCACACAACAAAAAAAAGATCAAATGCTAAATTACTTGCTCTGTTGAATATGCACAAAGGTCTTAACAAATGGCCTAACCAACAAACAATCACACATAGAAAAACGTGCATACATTAATATTTGAATTTTGGATAAAAAATTCAAGACTTTCGTGTGCTTTTAGATGAACATTTCTACTCTCATTTTGTTTACAGTTGCTTATTTATAATTCGGTAATCTCACTCAATCCTTCTTAAGAAATTTTGTGTGAAAGAAAATTAAATTTTCATCATGAATAGGAAGATAATAATACATTCAACGAAGCGCTAGAAAGCATACGAATAACAAGCAAAACTTGTTGTACAAAATTAATTGAAATGAGAAAGGCTCCTTTCAACAGAATTTTCTATAATATGAATTAATTTGTATGTTGCAAAATAAGACTTGAGGCATACGTAATTTCGATGGTTTCCGGATTTTAATAAAATAATTAAATAAAACTACTGATATTTGAGAAAGTAAATAAAACACGGAGCCGTTTTATAGTGAAAAAATAATTTTGATATCCGATTTTCACAATTTGAGTTATGATTTGTGTGGAAATGATAATTTATCTAAAAAAAACTCTCATATATATCAAAGAACGTGTCAAATATATCACTAATAGCAATAATACGGTAAAGTGGTAAAAAGGCAAACTAAACTAAAAAATTTTTCCTGAATATTTAAATAAAAATTAAACTTAAAATTAGAGATGGCTTAATTTACCAATATGCCCTAAATGATTTAAATACTTAATTTAATAAACATGAAATTAAATTAATATGTTTAGAGTACTGCGCAATTTATTTAGATATATTGCAGTAACTCACGGAAATTAAGATCATGTCAAAATAAGACTCGAGGTACTTAGTAATAACTTTAAAAATTAACTCGCTTATTTCTACAAATAATTAACAATATGTTTATACAAAACTATTAATACAAAAAAAACCAAGTGCTATTAAAAGTTCAAACCATGAATCTCACGTATTGATAAAAAAATAAAAATATGTGAATTGTAAATATGTAAAAAATTAA
Source organism: Adranes taylori (assembly GCA_009867245.2). Lineage (NCBI taxonomy): Eukaryota > Metazoa > Arthropoda > Insecta > Coleoptera > Staphylinidae > Adranes > Adranes taylori. Next base: position 7,503 of record WYDF02025453.1, on the reverse strand, counting down.
TCATAACAAAAAAAGTTCAATGAAATTTTTTAGTAATGCTTATAATCGACATCTAGGTAAAATAAAAATAAAAGTATGCATATTTGAAATTAAAATGCTCCTTTATTAAATGTCAGTCTGGTAATTGAACGCAGCAAATTGCATTCTATACATTTAGTCTGTAAGAGTAATTCTTTTATATAGTTTATCTTTTAAATTATAATAATTTGTAAATACAATGGCTTTGAACTATTAAGAAAGATTTAAAAAATCTACATTAACTTAACCATATTTTAGTTAATGTTTTACTGCATCGACTTTACGTCATGTTACCTGAATTTTAGGGAATGTTTAGTTATATTCAATCATTATTTCTTACAATCAAATTATTTGTATGAATTAAAAGTATTTAAACTTATGAATAGATGTTATATTAATTACGCTTCAAAGGGGAACAATTATTCTATCTATTGTAATTTTTATTGTAATTTTGTGACAGTATTCTATTTACTTCCGATTGGAAGAAAAACTCTGTTGCATATATATTAATATTTTTATAGTCCAAATCAATGTTAGTCGATATTTACTTATTCAGTTATTTCAATTTATTAATCCCTTTAATAAAGTGTGAATAAATTATTTAAAGAATAATAGCATTTGTAAAAACTTTGCTGCGTTTTATTTGTAGAATGTAAATTTAATGTCATGAACCGTATTTGTTTTACTAGGGTTAAATCTTTGGCCTTATTCAGACATAGGTTTTAAAAGTTATTACTTAATTTCTAATTGTATAGTGTTTGTTAATCACCCCCCTCCCTCCTGCCCCTTATTAATAATTTATTAACTGCCCCTTATTAAGATTTATTTATCTAATTAAAGTCCTCCCCAGTCACTAGACACGAAAATAACCGTGGCAATATAAAACTAAAAGACAATTAGAAAGTATAAGTAATTTATTTGTTACGAACAACTTATTATAAATCAACGAATTATAATTATATATTATTTAGTTCTAATTCCGTTTCCTTTAAGTTAAAATTATGTTTATGATTTGAGCGTTTTTTTCTTCCTAGTTTAGAAAATCATATATTTTTTGAATAAATGTTATGCTACATTCAGAACACGTTTGTACTAAACAAATACTACTTGAGAGATACACGAAACATTGCCTAAATATTATTTTAAATATGTATGCTGACACAGAAAGTTTTATTTACAAAACAAATAGTTTACTTTGGCCATTGTGCACATGTCGGAATTCGGAAATTACACTGAATTTATTTATTGAAAATGTACATGTAAAAATATGAAAATATGTTATAAAAACATAATCTGAATTTATATTTCTTAGTGGTCGCCCAGTGCTCGAAATTCGAGTGTAATTCATAAAATTTGTTTGAAAAAAGTTTGAAAGTTATTGATGTTCATAATGAACAATATATCATATAAAAACTTTTTAAACAATTTATCATATAAAAACAATTTAACATATATACAAGGTGTTTTTTGTTTGCAATGTTTGCGATCCATTTTCGCAGAAACTTTGATTTTGATTAAATTAACGAAGGATTTTGATTAAATTCCTTCCATCGATAGATCCTTTAATATTTAAGGGATAAAGCGAGTTTAAAAAACTTTAACATCTTATCAAGTAATTTGACTTTGCAAACAAAGTGTACCCTAAATAGCCCGGTTCCTATGAAAGTTGGAAAAATGAATGTTAGGCAACGAATGTGAGTCTAAGGGACCATATACGCAAAGTTACAAGAAAAATTATTTTACGTTGTACAGACATATTGTCACGTAATGAAAAGTTAGGCAGCTGTTAAACATTATAAAATATACTTTGATGTAAAAAGTATAAAATTAAGAAATGATGTCTACTTATTAATAATTATAGACGATAGATAAAAGTAAACAAACAAATACAATTAGCGACGGAAGAATCATGTTATGTTCCGACGGTCAAAGGATAAGTTGCACAGAGCAAACACTTCCAAATTATGAGGAAATTTGTAGTTCGCAAGTGCGAAAAATATTTAATATATGATAATTATAACACACCTTATTGTAACAAAGAGGCCATAAAAATTATTAATCAGCGGTACCGAAATATTTTGATTGGTTATAAGTAATAGCTAATAATTTAGATCAAAGTTAGAAGGGCCAAATTTAGGCAGAATCAGCAGAAATCTAGGAATTTGTACTCAAAAAATGTTAAAAACACTTGCAAAACTAAGTAAATTAATTAGGGAAATGAATTACTGTAATTATGAAATATATTTTTCCGTTGTATTTAAAATTTAAAGATTATTTAAAAACGCATTTTATAATGATCATGTATCAATTATTTTGTAAACAAATATAATAATAAGTTTCGGCCGCTGTGCGTTATAAATGAGTTAAGAGGGGATTTCTGGTGCATGCATGTTGGAGCATGTGTGTGTTTGTGTGTGTGTGTGAGAGAGAGAGAGATATTTAGTAAAGATCGTATGTAAAGCTAAATGTTACGAATGATGCATAAACGACTAACTGTGGCCACTGCTCTTAGTAGACACACAGATGAGTTGTATATTATATCTTCTAACTCATGTTCTCCGGGTATTAGGTTTTGTAAAGAATATTATAATTTATTTATGTTTTAACTCTCGCGAATAGACTCTTTTCTATGGATACCCGTAGCGGGCCATAAAGTGATGTGTGACGACTTTCAGATGTTCTATGACAAGCAGCTAGAGATACACATGGCCCTTGGCCTATAAATAAGCGCGCTTTGCGCCTTTTAAGACAGTTCCTGTCTTCGAACCGTCAATAGCAGTCAAGCTAATAGGTTCAGCCAGACCAACCGAGCCAATTTCGACCAGCGATATTAGTCTAGCTGTATACGTTTTGGTAAGCAACATTATATAGCGTACATCGTATTAGTTATATTACAGTGTTTTGATTAGCTTTCTCCGTTGTGCTGTGTGATGGTCCGTATGCATGCTTTTGAATTACTCTACCCTTTCTTCCAACCTAACCTAATCCTATACAAAAGAGTACACGTGTTCAAATGTGAGTCGCGAGGTTAGTCACTCGTCAACAGGGGTGGATACTTCTAACTGGTTTTCCGAGGAGTTGTAGGTAGATACTTGACAACAGTAACAGTAGCGCAATCATTTACTAGTCTATAGTATTCCGTTCATCACACCGGATAGAGTGTATACTGTTAGCATAAGCTAGTGATAGTCGCTTAAGTAACAGCAGTGCTACCCACTGTGTTACGAATCTACCATCCACCGCATCTGGTAGAGTGCATATTTCTAATAAACGTGCAGCCGGCTTAGGGGAAATCACTCGCCAAGGGTAGCAATAGCGAAACCTGTTGTATTGCCTATCTGTAGAGTGGTTACTTCGAACAAATAAGCACACGAGGTTAGAGGTAGTCACTAGACAATAGTAATAGCAGCGCAACCAGATGAGTTACGCGTCGTGTTATAATATTCCGTCCTACCTTCCGTCCTGATTATTCATCTACCATATCTAAATTAACTCCGATCCTATGTATGAATGATGTGTGAATAACTTCTACATGCTTACCGTATTATTAGTTTCTCACCGCATTTAACGTTTGCTTTATCCGCACCGCTTATATTGTCGTTTTTTCTAGTATTATTCTTATTATTATTGCACTACCTTTTTGCAATGCGCCATTTAGTTTTAATTATAATATTGTTTTTGTGATTATTTGTGAAATTGACTTTTCATTTTTATTTCGTTAATTTGAACTTTACTGATGTTGATTTAACATTTATTTTATCCCATTATACTTTAGTTTGTTAAATGTTCTTTTATTTCAAAACCTGTCCTATAACTTGCAACTAATTCCTAAAGGAAGTAATTGCAAGCTTTAGTAGATTAAGGTAAAGATAATTAAACAAGGTGAATAAAGATAATTAAACAAAGTCAATATAAGATTAGGTATTCAAGTGCTTGGTCAACTTCAGATCCTGGTTTGGTGTGGAGTTGTTCCTACTTTATAACTCTTCCGGGCTAATTCCGTCCCAGTCATTTTTGCACTACCCCACATTAACATCTACCTTATACGCAGGACACAATTATCGTCCCTAGTGCAACGTGACAATATAAACTGCTTTCGCAATTTAATAAATGTTTTTATTCGTGGTGGGTGCACATTATAATTTTGGAAGGGGTTCAAAATGATTACTTTATTGAGAAATTCAGTTTTAAAATTAGAATACTGGAATTTTGATCTCACATAAATATAAATATAAAATAACCCATAAATATAATTTACCGCACCAAATTATATTCCATAAATAAAATTCACGCGCGCAAAGAAAAAACAAATCTATTTGAAATTGTCATGCGAGTAAGTGTTGTCCTTGCCGGCTCTACTCACACGTAGGAGCCTAGCTAGGAAAACAAAATCGTATAACTAACATAAACATTACAATAGATAATATGCAGTAATGAAACAACTGATTTATATGTATATATAGCTTCAAAATAATAATTACATTCTAGCTGCTTGTGTGTTATAGAATAATATTTTAATCTATTTCATAATTTATACAGTTTATTCAAGGTTGTTTCATTTGGACAAATATATCCAAAGAACGATAAATCAAAAATAACAGTTTTTATTAATTTATTTGAAACTTCATTAAATTCATAAAATATATTTTCGTAAATAAAGTATTAGTTTTCATTTATCTATAGAAAGCAGTGTCTGCTTTACTCGGTATTCAACTGAAATTAGATTTAATCATTCCATAATCTGAAACTTGAAAAGTACATTCATTTTGTTCTGAATCGAATCCATTTACGTGAAATAAATATGTTCGTCCCGAGTACGAATTTACGCCAGTAGAGAAGAAAAGTCGATTCTAGGCCACTTTCTACCACAGTAAGACCCCGATGCATGAACCATGTTCTTAAATGTAATAGTGTATTATATATAAGAATTATATATTGGTGAATGCTTCGGACTATTGCATTCACGTTCCACTTAATTTGTT